>PVLD010011588.1:0-13610 GCA_004027595.1 Dinomys branickii
ACAACAACAGAAAAAAAACACCGCTTGTTGCTGCTTTACATATTGATATCTTCGAAGTGTGTGTTCAGGCTAACACATACAGATATACACTATTAATCTAATATCCTGTCATCGATTATTGCTTAGCATTAAGTGATATAATACAATAGTAGAACCATGTTAGCCCTCCTGCACATATGTATATTCATATATATTCCTCACTCTTGTCAGACACCTGTTGTAACCCTGGGGAATGCTGGTCTTTGGGAAAGTGGTCTCCAGCTCCACCCATTGTCCTGCTGCCCTTGACTGACCTGCTGGTGTCCCTGGCCCTGCCTGAATCTCCTTTGCTTCATGAATCAGTGTGGGCTTGAGGATGTCACTCACCCCTCTGTCACCTAGGCAGAGAACTCCTTGTCTGGGCCCCTCGAATGGTCAGGTTGGCCCAGCCCCACATCCGAAAGGGTGCCCCATGAGCCTATGTTTGCTACTTCAGGTCCTCATTTACACTCCAGAACTGGTTGTCTGACCTGCTTCAGCCCTGGCTGGCCTCACTCCCTGTTGGTGCTACCTAACTGTACCACCAAACTGGGCAATGTCATCAGAAGGCAGTGAGTGATTCTGGGAAAAGATACAGGATGCTTGGGAGGTTTCCTGAACCAGGGCTTGAGGAGGGGAAGCAAGGGTGTGGGGCAGATGCTCCAGGTAGGGGGAGATCTCCACAGGGTGGTGTTCCTGACAGCAGGGAATGAGTTTGATGTTGATAGAACAGCTTTATTCAGAAAGGTAAGTCCATATTTAGCTTTCAAAGTGTTAACTTAGTGTACATATATCAACATATTAACTTTGAGATCAGGCAGAAGGGATACAGCCGTTCAGAGGACAGAGTTTGGAGGGAATGGCTAACGCTGGACATAGGGGCCTGGGGTTTCCAGATGCAGCTAATGTCTGAGTTGTGAGGTGGGTTAGGTCCCCAGGGTCATGGCTGGGATGGACAGAGGTGGACCCTTGTCCATTCTGCCTGCAGACTGTCCTCCAGGTTTGGGAGTGAGGTTTCTGGACCACAGTTCCAGAACCTTGGAATTTCTGTGTGCAGCTGCCTTACAGCTGGAAGGAACACTTCCCAGACCTCCTGAGCCTGAGGCACTGCACAGCTGGACACACAACACACCCAGGTGCCTGAGCCAATTAAATCAGATGCTCAGGCTTGGAGCCTGGGGACCTAGAATCTCAAAACACCTCTCCATTCTCTGCCCTTTGAATGCCATGAAGTAAATGTTTGAGAACAATTTCTCTACGAGGGGCAGCCAGTTTGAGGAAGCAGTTGTGGGTCTGTGGATCTACAGAGCCCCTTACTCAGAACAGGTCTGAAAAGCCCTGGTATCTCTTCAGCCCCTTGGGTCAGAGGGCTTCTCTGCCACTGTTGCCAGCTCCTCTTCCCCAGGGTAGCTCAGAGGCATGAAACTGTCTAATCTGAAACCTTCTGCTGCACATGCCAACTATGTGCAGCTTTCCATATGAGTGAAAGGAGAAAAGGAGAGAGAAAATGAGAGAGAGAGAGAGAGAGAGAGAGAGAGAGAGAGAGAGAGAGAGAGAGAGAGAGAGAGAGGGAGGGAGAGGGAGAGAGAAACTGTCACATGTGTAGTCAAGTGGGATCTGCTAGAGTAGAGGAGGGGACTGAGGATAAGGACTCAGTGCCCTGCCACAGGCCCCATATTTCAAGGGCAGAGCTAGCTCTGGTCCACAGCCCAGCCTGTCCTGGGGTCCAGCTGCTCCCACTGACACAAAGAAGAGGGTGGCTTGTGCCCATGTGCTCCTGGGCCTGTAAATTCAATCCTGGGAATCTAGCCTGAGATTCACACTCTTGAACTTATCCCTACCTCCATGACAGAAAAACAGATACTCTCCACAGGGGAAAAAGACTGGTCCTTATGATGTGTTTCCATAACAGCTTTCTTGACATAAAATACATATCACACAGTTTACCCATTTACACTAGGAAATTCAAGGCTTGTCAGCATACTCACACAGATGTGCAATCACCATCATCACAGAAATTTTATCAGCACAGAAAGAAACCTCATATCCATCAGCTTTCACAACCCATTTTGCCTAAAGCCCCAACCCTTCACAGTACCGAGGGCATCACTCAGAAATGCAGGCTTGCAGGGCATGGTCTTCTGTGATTAGGTTCTTTCGCTTAGTGTAAGATTTTCAAAGTTGAATCCTGTTGTGCAATGCATGGGTACCTCATTTTATTTATAGATGAATATGGTCCCTTATATGGGCATGTCATATTGTATTTATCCATTCTTCCATCATGGGTGTTTGAGCAGTTTCACTCTAGGGCTATATATGTAACCCTGGTATGAAGCATGTGTGTGAGTCTCCCTTCCTCCTGGGTACATAGAGGAGTGGAATTTCTGGATCACCTGTGTCTCTATAGCCAACACTTTGGGGAACTGCAAGGCTGTTCTCCAAAGTGACTGCACCAGTTTCCATATTGTCCATCCTCACCAACTGTTGTTCTAGTCTGTATTCATTGTAGTCAACCTAGTGGGTATGAAGTTGCAGATTTGGTTCTCTGCTGGCTGATGATGTTGAACATATTTTCATGTTTATTGGGCATTTGCATAGTTTCTACAGAGAAATGCTTATTCAACTCATTTACCCATCTCAGTTTTGTGGTCTTTGAATTCTTGAGTTGTAAGAGTCCTTTTAACATTCTAGACAAGAGTCCCTTACCAGACATATAGTTTTATAAATTTATATTCCACCATATGGATTGCCTTTTCTTGATGGAATTGTATAGAGACCACAAATTTTAACTTTGAAGGTGTAAAATCAATCATATTTTGTTCCTCTGATTTCTTGTGTTTTGCATGTCAGAGCTAACAAACTATGACCACAAAGATCTGTGTCTTTTTCTTCTAAAATTTTTATAGCTTTGGATCCATGTCCAACTCTGTTACATTTTGAGCTAATATTGAATATGGTGTGAGGTAGGGGTTACAATGAACATTTCTGTACTATTTATTGAAAGACTATCAATTTCCCCATTGCATTGTCTTGGTCACCATATCAAAATTAAGTTGATCACAAAAGCATGAGTTCACTTTTGGATTTTGAATTTCATCCCATGGATCTACACATTACTATCATACCATCTTGTTACTGACATTTTGAGGTAAGTTTTAAAATCGGAAAGTATGAGTTCTCTAACTTTGTTCACTTTCAAGATTATTTCGACCATTCTAGATCATATAAATTTTAAGATCTGCTTATAAATGTTTGCAAATAAGTCAGCTGGGATTTTCTTAGGTGTCATATTGTATATGTACAATAATCTGGTGATTATTTTTATCCTACCTAACAATTTTGTTTTCTGGTTTGTGAACATGGGAAATTTTTCCATTTGTTTAATTTTATTTTTTTTAGCTGTATTGAATAGTTTTCACAGTATAAGTTTAAACTTCTTTTGCTAAACTTATTCCTAAATATTTTACTTTTAGTAGTAATACAAGTGGAAATTTTTTAAAAATCAACTTGGGATATCCCTGTCCAGGTGCCAGTTATTGGTTAATAATATCCCTTAGTTACTGCTGGCTGATCAGGTCTGCAATCTCCTGAACGAGTGTACAGTGAAGGCTAAAAAAAAAAAAAAAAAAAAAAAAAAGAGGTAAATGGAATGATTTCAGGGCTCCAGGAGGATCAAAGTCCTCTCAGAATTCAAGATTCTCTCAGGGCTAAGACCAAAACCTTGTCTGGGCAGCCCATATTTATTTGGTTATCAGAAGAAGGGAGGGGAGTACTCAAGAAGGGTGGAATCATTCAAGGATTTCTCCAAGTACGGTATTAAGTTAATCCACCCAGCAGTGAGATGCTTGAGGCTATAGTTTTTATCCAATCGAGATCTGATCCAGGAGTCCTTGGCTGTAATCTTGTCTTATCCTTTGAGGCTTTCAGCTTCAACCACTACAGGTCCTAGGAGGGATTAGTGACTCACACAAGTTCACTTACTATGAGTCCGCCATTTCCAGACAAGGAGCCTTGGCCTTGGATAGATTCACAAGTGAACATGAAAAACCAATTGATTAAGTCTACTCAAGTCTGTTTTGTAGTGGTCTCTATCAATTCCTTCTGTTGTAATTACATAGAAGTATAATTAATTTTTTATATTAACATTTGATCTGAGAAATTTTCTAAATTCATTGTTATTTCTAAAATTTTTTGTTGGATTACTTAAGGATATTTCTATACAATTTCATGATATCTGAGAATAAAGAAACTCTAATGTCTTCTTGTTCCTGGTCTTGGGGAGAAAGTATGCAATATTTCATGATCAAATATGATGTTTGCTGTGGGACTTTTGTGGATGCTGTTTATCAGGTTGAAGAAATTCCATCTTATTCCCTGTTTATTGTGATTTCCTTTCCTTTAATCATGAAGTGGTGTTAAGTTTTATTATAGGCTTTTTCTGCACATATTGAAGCAAGCATGTGGACTTTCTTATTTATTCCATTGATAATGGCATATTGCATTCACTGATTTTTGACTGTTAACAAAAACCACAAGTTCTCGAGCAGATCCCACTTGGCTGTGATGTATTGCTCCTTTTCCATGTGTCTGGATTTAGTTTGCTTGCACTCTGTGGGGAAGTTTTCATATATGTCCATACCGGACATTGGTCTATAATTTTCCTTTCTTCTGTGTTTCTGTGGTTTTGGAACTATGGTGTCTTAGTTAATTTTCTTTTGTTACTGTGACAAAACACCTAATGCCCAAAATTAAGGAAGACAAGGTTTATTTAGCTCACAGTTTGTGGAGGTTTCAGTCCATAATCAGTGGACTCCAAGGCAGAGGTGGCCAGGCACAGGGGCAACAATTCAAGGTGACAGAAGACAGCAAAAGCAGCAAGAACAAAAGGGGGTATAGCAAGCCTCTTTCTTCCTTACACTGCATAGAGGGCTCTTCTCAGTCCTTGTTGCATCCCAGGAAGGGGTCATATTTGTAACCCCTTGGAAAGATTATTGGAATTGAAATGAGTTAATTCCAATCTACCACCTCCAGGGCAACCCATGGCATAAGATAAAGACACAATAATACATCCAAAATGAAGGGGAGTCAAGGAGGTCCTGAGTCTGGCCACAATAATGGCTATCTGGAACAAAGGCTTATACCTAGGACTGAACCCAGATTTTATTCATTTATGAATAAGAGAGTGGCTTAAGGATGAGTAACTGTGAGAGTGGTGGGAAATACATGAATGCTACCAGCCGGGCTATGTAAGATGCCTGAAAACACCTCTGCAAATGCAGAGAGAAGGCTATACAGGAAGAGTAATCTGCATAACACAATTGAGATAGTATCTAGCGTTTTAGGGTCGATGCTTCAGCTCTGATGTGTAATCTTTGAAGCCCAAGGAAGTCATAGCCTCTATCCTAAGGCTCAATCCCTGACAACAGCATGGAGCACTGGCTCGCACATCCCGCCTCATCCCTGCTCACTCGTCAGAACAGCGGGGTCTGGGGAAACACGCCTGCCATCTCCAAAGATTACCATCAGCACCTCAGCTAGACCGATATGCACTGCTTAAAAGCAACTGAAGGAAGAAGGAAAAGTCCCAGCCAGCTCTGTGCATATCAGTACATGGAAATAGGGTCAGGCTCAGCCAAAACGCAAATCTGTTAAGGAGAGTTGCCAACGTGGTTGTCCACAATATTGTAAGCAGGGCACCCACTCTAGAGTGTCTGCAGCACTCACACCATCTCTATGCCCTCCTGCTGCATAGGCTGAGAATGTTTACCAAGTGGGGGGCCCCTGGCCCCCTGCTGAGTCACTTACCTAAGCTTGTAAACTTTTCAAATTGACACAATGAATCAACTATCACAATGTCCTAGGGCATAAACAGACCCTCTAGGCTGTTTATGTCCTCTACACCCCAGGATGGAGAATTGCTGTCACTTAGTTAAGCTTGTAAACTTCTCAAGGTGACACAATGTATCAACCACTACACATGGTGATAGAGATCTCAGAGAATGACCTAAAAGGGGTCCCCTTCTCTTTCACACTGAAAAGGGTCTGTAAAGATTTTTTTGGTAAGTATTTGGTGAAATTTATCAGTGAAAACATCTAGGCCCAGAAATTTATCAGTATTCATCTCTCTCCTTATAACAAAAATAAACTTGTAATTGTGGTGAGGTACACCTTGTCTCGCTCACCTTAGCTAAACTGAGTATAGGGTCGGTCACACCCACACTGTTGTGCACAAGATCTCCAGAAACCTCCATCTTGCAAAACTGGAACTTTGCCCCTATAACACCATCTCCCCATTTCCCTTCCCCCATCCTTGGGGACCATGGATTTCTACTTTCTGCCTCTGTTATAATAATTTTCCTCTTCTGAGCTCATCACACGGGTGGGATCAGGCAGAATTTGTCCTTTCGTGACTGGCTTATTTTGCTCAGGGTGATGTCTTCAAGTTCAAGTATGTTGCATTATGTTCAGAATGTGTTTTCCTTTTGAGGCTGAATAAGATCTCACTGCATGTGTAGATCACATCTTACTTATCCACCTGCTTGTGAGTGGAGAGTGGGTGGCTTACTGTGAACGTGCTGCTGTCAGCACAGGGGGTGTGCACAGGCACCTTCAAGAGGCTGCTTTCTTCCAAGTACATACCAAAGTTGTAACGGCTGGGTCACTGGGTAATTCTGGCTTTGCTTTTATGAGTAAGCACCATCATATTCTCTCCAGTGGCTGCACCCCCATCAACAGTGTACGAAGGACTGATTTTCCTCACGTCTGGACAGCATTTGTTGTTATTCTTTCTGTTTGTTCCAACAGTAGTTTCCTACTGAGTTTAAAGTATTATTTCATTGTGGTTTTGATGTGCATTTCTCGAACAACTAGTGATGCTAAGCATTTTCTCATGAACTTATCGGTCGTTTGCCTGTTTTCTTTGGAGAAATATGTATTCAAATATTTCAAATATTCAAATATTTTGCCCACTTTTCAATTTTGGGGGGTTATGTTGTGAGATTTCTTTATGTTTTAGATATTAACCCTACATAAGATATATGATCTGCCAATCATTTCTACTGTTCTGTAAATTGCCTTTTCACTGTACTGTATCTTTTGACAAACAGAAATTTCAAATTTTGGGTTAGTCCCGCTTGTCTATTTTTTCCTTTGTTTCCTATTCATTTGGTGTCATAATTAAGAAATCACTGTCCAATCCAATGTTATGAAACTTCTCCCTAATAGTTATAAAATTTTGGATTTTAAAAAAATCTTTGCTTTACTTTGAGGTGATTTTTATATATGGCATAAGGAGAATCTAACTTTACTTGTGGCACATGGACATGCAGCTCTCCCAGGAACACCTGTTTGAAGAGTTTCTGTCACTCGTGAGTGATCTCGACATTCTTTGAACATCATTCGACCTTGTACATGAGTCTGGATTTCCATGTCTCTCTTTTCTTCCTCTGGTGTACAGGTCAATCACTAATGTTAGTCCCATGCCTTTACAGTTGTGAAATTTTATTAGTACATGTTTATTGTACATCATGTCTACATTCCTTGTGTGGAGTTGATACATGCAAATAACCTATCTTAGTTCCTTTTTTCATCCCCTTTCCCTCCCTGCCCTCCCCACACCATCTATCTCCTGATCACCCTTCCTTTCTTGTACACATTTGCAGTAAATGATGAGTATGTTCCTGTGGGGAGCTGGTCATGCACATAACACTCTTAATTACCGTTCTCACCCTGCTTCCCTGTCCTCCCCCCTCCCTGCATCTCTTGATCCCCTCCCTTGGGAAAGATCTGTCTCACAACCTCCTATCGTCCATTTTTATTTCGCTCTTTATTTATAATGTGGGTTTCTCACCTAAGAGAGACCACGTGATATTTAAGCTTCTTTGTCTGCTTTATTTCACTTAATGTTATGGTCTCACTTAATGTTCGCAGGTCTCGTGTCTTACCAATGTCTTGATTTTATCTTCCTTTTTGGCAGAGCAGTACTCCACTGTGTGTAAGTACCATATTTTCTTTATCTGTTTATCTGTCAATGGTCATATGACTCACTCCCCAAGATTCAGCTGTTATGAACCATAGTGCTATAAAAGTAAATGTGCATGGGTCACTATAATATGATGTCTCTAACCCCTTTGGGGAGGGGTCTAGAAGGGAATAGCTGGGACAAGTGGAACTCCTTGTGTCGGTGTTCTGAGGAATCTTCCCTCTGATTTCCATGGTGACTATACTAGTTTACACTCCCACCAACAACTCAGAAGGGCTCCTTTTCCCCCACAGCCTCACCAGCCTTCGTTATTATTTGATTTCTTGGTGATGGCCTTTCTTTCTGGGGTGAGATGGAGTCTCAGTGTTGTTTTAATTTGCATGTCTCTAATGGCCAGTGATGTCGACTCTTTATTCATGTGTGACCATTTGTACTTCTTCTGTGCCGAGTCTGTATTTTTGCTTGTCCATTTTTTGGTTGGGTCTTACCAGTTTTCTGACTGAGTCTTTTTATTTTTCATTGGGGGTCTGATTTTTTTTGTTCTTTATATATTCTAGTTATTAGTCCTTGGGATAGCTGGCAATTTTTTCCTCGTTCTGTAAGTGTTGCTTTACTCTGTTAGTTGTTTCTTTGCTGTGTAGCTTTATAATTTGATGTGATTCTCTTTGTTGATTCTCAATACTACTTATTGTGCAGCTGGGGTTCTGTTCAGAAAGCCCTTGACCACACCTATGACTTCAAGAGTTTTACCTACTTTGTCTTCCAGTAGGTAAGTGTTTGTGTTTTGGCATTTCAATCCTTAATCCATTCTAAGCCTAGTTTAGTACATGGTGAGAGATGTGGGTCTAGGTTCAATCTTCTGCATGTGGAGAGCCAGTTTTCCCAATACCACTTATTAAAGAGGCTGTCTTCCTCCAGTGTGTGTTTTGGCCCCTTTGGAAGGTGTTTTGACATCCTCCCTTCTGTTCTGTTGACCCTTGTTTTTGTTTTGGGATCCAGCACCATGGTGTTCTTACCACAGCAGCTTCGTGACATAACTTCGAGAATGGGATTGTGACACCTTCTATTTTGCTCTTATTATCCAGGCTTGCTTTTGCTGTGCTGGGTCTCTTCTGGTTCCAGATGAAGTTTAGGACTGTTTTCTCCAGTTCTGAGAAAAATGCATTGGAATGTAGATTGAGATCGTCTTTAGGAGATGTGGTCAGGAATGCGGTGAATGCTGCTGCCAGGGCCACCTAGTGGAAAGGTGGGCTCGTAAGAACAGGGTGGGGTGTTGTGTCCTCCCCGGCCTTATTCACGGGACCTGACCATGTGCAACTCAGGACACAGAAGCAGCCAGGACAGCACAACTGAAGACATTCAGGAAAGAGGACTTCAGAGCTGCCTCAGAAAGCGGGAAGAATCATGGGGTAAGCATTTGAAGTGAGAGGAGGATTGGGGGTGATGCTCTTACAGTCATAAACATTCAACTCCAACACACATCATGTTTGTAGGTCAACCCTTGTGTGTGAGGGGGATTAGAGGTGCCTCTTCTGGAACTGGAGCCTCTGACGGCTGGACAGGGCACAGAGATGAGGGAGCAGTGGCCTCACAACCGTCACAGACTCTTTGCTGCACTTCCCAAGCTTCCGTAGAAGTCACACATACATGGAACTTCATTTGCCCGGTGCTCCTATGACAGTTTCCAGAGATAATGGGCTGTTTTTAAAAATAATTTCCAGGAGCACTGGTGGTTCAGCTGGGCACTGGATCTCCATGCTGCCACTCCGGAAGCCCCCGAACTGTCCCTTAACACTTCTCATTATCAATAAACACGGTCAGTGCTGCTGATGAGGGTAGGGCAGCTAGACAGCAAAGCACAGGTAGACAGTGACCCAGAGTGGAGACAGCCCCCCCCTTGAGAGTGTGGGGTATCTAGGGAGAAGGCTCTGTCAGGCTGGCGCTCAGCTTGGTGAGTTTTGGTGGCCTGCAGCGTTGCTGGGGGGAAGTTAGCAGGCTGGGATGCATGTAGTTGAACTTGGGGCACAAAACCAGGAGGATGGCCAGCTCCACTGTCCTGTCACTCTGAGCACTGCAAATCAAAATGCTGTGGGCTGTCCGGGCCTGGACAGGATGTTAGAGTGAGGGAAACAAAAGCAGCTAGTCTTCACTGGAAGGTGAATGAGCTGCTTGCTGCCCTGTAGGGATTACAGGGCCAGCTCCAGCTTGGCCATCGCAGAGCCGTGGGTGAGTGAGAGCAAGCGAGGTGGGAGGAAGCCAGGTGTACAGGGGTCATGGGGCACAGGAGGGACAGCACAGACGTGGTCTCTGCAGGTCTTCACTCAGCCGGTGGTGACCAGTGTGCCTGTAGCACGCAGGGGCGTGGTTACACATGCACCCTTCTCAGCACCCATCCAGGGGCCTAGCCACAGTAAATGGCCTTTAGCAAGTATGTTAGTGGGTAATGTTAGTGGGCCTTTAGCAAGTATGTTAGCAGTTGTAGTTGGTTGGTGGCTGGGCTGCCCCACTGGGCCTGAGGTTTGTCAGAGGTGTTGGGTAATGGTTAACACGCAAGCAGTGGTGACGAACATCCTGGATGAAGTGTTGTGCAGGTGAGGGTGAGACTGACAGGAAGGGCCTCTCAAGAGGGAGGAAGCAAGATGCTTAGGTGCCCTTCCTTTCTCTCCAGCTGAGGCTGGCAGTGAGGCAGGCCTCCTGCTCCTTGGATGGACTGACGCTGTGAGCCCACTGAACACCAGGTCCACCCTCCCAACTCTGAGACACTGAGTGGCACTGGCAGGTGCGCATACAGGGGCTTCGTAATCTGTGTGGTGAGGTCTATGCCTCCACCTGGCCTAGGTGTGAGACGGAGGGCTGTGTCCTGAGACTCAGCCAGGACAGGGCACCTGAGGTTGGAGTGTGCTGTAGCTCTGCCTCTGCCTGCAGAGCCATGGGCTTGTCCCCACCTCATGTTTCAGCCAAGCTGCGTAGCTTCCATGGTGGAGTCTACAGAGGGAGCGCAGCCTATTGGCTGGGGGAAGGAGGTCGCACTGAGTCACCCTGTAAGAGCCACAGGTAGGAGGCTTTGGAGGTGGCCCTGTGTGTGTAGTGTCCCCCCAGGCTGGACCAGCTCCTTGGGGTGGTCCGAGGTTCCCAAGTGGGGCAGGAGGATCATCTGAGGAGATGGCACCCAGGAGTCTGAGCCACGGTGGAGCTCAGCATGGTCACACAGTGCAGGGAGGCTTTGGGTTTCACAGGGGGTGGGAGTGGGCAGAAAGAGTGGGCTGTGGGCAGCAATGCATCCTGAAGAGTGGCTGAGCCAAGCCACTACCTCAGCGCCTGCAGCAGGCACCAAGCTGGGAAGCATGAGGATGATGGACTCTCTCTTTTCCTCCAACCCCTCTTCCCAGCTGTGCCTGTGAAGTACCCTGGATCAAGGAAACCTCAAAGTTACATGTGGTGACCATGGTGGTGGACTGAGCTGAGACTGTGCTCTGTGACTCTAAATGACTACAGGGTACTTTATTATTTGAGAATGACTAGCGGTCCTGAGAGGAGGAAAAGGACACCAAGGAGGAGTCAAAGGACACAAAGAAGCTCTTCCCTAGGATGGGGCTGTGTGCCCCTGCCTGGAGCCTGGGTGCTGGCGTGTGCTACAGGCAGGGGTGGCTGGAAGAGCTGTCTCCAGGTGTTAATGCCTAGGGAGTGGAGCAATGGCACACAGGGGGTGCTGGTAATGCCTGAACTCACACAGCCAGTGAGGGTGGAGTCTGGGTCCGGAACCAGGACAGGTATGTGTGGCCGGCAGAGTGCAGGAGGCCACTCACTGAGTGCAGGCGGATGGATCCAGCGGGACCAGTGATGATCTTGCAGGTGGACACACAATGCTACACGCCTGGGGGGTGGCGGGGAGGGCAACTGCAGAGCCAGCTGCGAGGGGCCCAGAGTCAGGGAGGGTGAGATTCTATTCTTAGGTCATTCACTTGCAGTTTACAGGGAAAGGAAAAGTTTATTTTTTCCCATTTGTTGAGCTATGTTATAATTTTCTCCCAAGACTCACAATAACCTAAAAATTAAATGCGATTATTGATGGTCAATATTGATTGACAATGAGAATTCTTCCTTGTGAACTTTATCCTCATCTCTATGAAACAGCTCCCTCGCTGGGCTGACTGTGCCACACAGGCGTTGTAGGGGGTAACGGCAGAGGCTGACCCTTGCCTCTTCCAAGGTCACGGTCCTAGGAATCTTCGTTCTGCTGGCATGGACGCAGCACGGCAGAAACACTCCCAGAGGTGTGCACGTCTGTCCCTGGCATCTCTGTGGAAGCCAAGGGTTAAGAAAATGTAGAATGTACCCTATTACATTATAAATTATGATTATGTTGGCATTAAAATGCCAAAATGTAATTGTCCTGTGCGAAAAATGGCTTGACTTCTGCTGCTTTTCTGTTCATTCTGGGAAAGTGCGAATAGGAAATACACAAGGCTTAGCGTGGATGGATCATGTGGAAGGCAACAATTTACTTCTCCAGCAAGCGAGTGGGGCCCCCAATCTGCGGCCTCTTCCCCGCAGCTCCAGTGCCCAACAGACAAGTGCTGGCATCTGGCCCAGAAAGGTGCAACTTCTTTCCACGGCATGGAGCAGACGAGCCCTTGAGGTGCTGCAGTACTCTGCTAATTTATTAATGATATTGCATAGCAGGTGTTGGCATCTTTTCTGTCCTGGAGCTTTTCCACAGGAGGGGAGCTTGTTGCCTTCCAAAGTCTATAAGCTTAAAATAAGAATTGGAGGAGAAATGATTCCTGGGAAGAAGCAATCCTGCCCTCTCAAACAAATGATTTTTCTAGACATGAAAGCATCCTGGGAAACAAGGGGACCTGTCCCTCTCCAGAAGGATCACATAGGTCTGGGAAGCCTGAGTCTAGGGGTAACCTGGAGTTTGATTTATCCCACAGCTGTGGGGTGAGAATCCACGGGGGACACATTACCCCCCGAGCAAGCAGACATGGGGCTTGCACTTTAGCAGTGGAGTGAAGAAGTCATAGAGTTGCAAGTTGAGCCATGCTCTCCTGCCGAGAAGGTGGGGTCCAGAAGGAAATGTCACGTGAGACCTTGCAGGGCTCTGCCCCATGTGCCTGCATGTGGGGGACGGAAGGGTGAGGGCACACGGAAGCCCCTTGGCAGGCCATCTGGGCCCTGAGGGCCAGGCAATGCACACGTCCCACTTACCATGCAGCCAGCACAGTCTCCATGGTCTGTGAGTGTGCTCGATTGAATCTTCATGCTCATCTCTCATGCTCAACAGAGGCAGGAAGGGTCCATGGTTAGAAGTGGTGGGATCCAGTCTGGGATCCAAAATCTGGCTTCAGAGTCCTTGGTCTACGGGAAAACTAGGGAGGGGAAATAGCCTAGTAAACTGCTCCTGGCAGTGCCAAGCAGCAAGAGACAGGATGTGCTCCCATGGTAGGCGGGGGTGTGCCAGGTCAGAGTGAGGCATGAAGAGTGGAGAGAATAGCCCTGAGGGCCAGGACACAGGCAGGCAGATGAGTGAATGAGTGGACAAATGAGGGGTGTTAGTGAATGGTGGTAGATGGATGGGTGGGTGAGTGCATGGATGGATGGGTGGTTG
>PVLD010011588.1:13710-64587 GCA_004027595.1 Dinomys branickii
ATGGGTGGTTGGATGGATGGATGGGTAGATGGATGGATGGATGGATGGACAGATGGGTGGATGGATGGATGGATGGATGGGTGGGTGGGTGGGTGGGTGGATGGACAGATGGGTGGATGGATGGATGGGAGGGTGGATTAGTAGATAGAGGGGCAGGTGGATGGATGAGCAGAGGATTGATAAATGGATGGATGGGTGTACGGGTTTGGTGGGTAAATGAATGGTTGCATAGATGAGTGGATGAATGGAAGATGGAGGAGTGACAAATGGGTGGCTGGGTTGGTGGGTGGGTGGATGAATGGATGGAGGATGAATGGATAGGTTGGTAGATGAGTAGATGGACTGACAAATAGATGTATGCATGGATAGATGGGGTGGGTGGAGGTTGAATGGCCAGCTGGCTGGCTGCATGAGTGGATGGGAAGGTGGAGGAGGGACAGATAGGTGGGTAGGGAATGGTAGACAGACTGAGCAACAGACGTATGAGTGGATGGATGGGTGTGAGTTGAATGAGTCAGTGCAGGCCTACTGGTGAATAAATAAGGACGGCTCTGCTCCAACATCCCATGGAGGCTGTGTCTGGGACTCTGCACAGCCCTTCCCCCACTCACCTGTCCCACAACAGCCCTGCTGCGGTCCAGCCCTGCAGGTGGCCTTCACAGCAGGCCGGGCATAGGCAGCAGAAGGGCATGGGCAGCAGAAAAGCCCGTCTCTGCTCCCTCACACAGCCTTAACTCCTTCAGCTCCTGCCACACCCCGGGGAGGCCTGACGCTGCCTCACGTGGCCGATGATCATGCACATTATTTACTCATGTGATTTTATTTTATACAACTTGCATTCGTAGGAGCCGTTTGTGATAAGGACCACAGAGGAGAGCACAAAGGGTGAATATTTCACGATGGAAGTTTGATGTAGGCGTGTGTTGTTTTTATTAAAATTTTGAAAAAGCTCAGCATGGGGTTTTAACTAAGGTTTGTGCTCAGGGGTCCTGGCTATGTTTGACTGGGTCTGTGTGTCCAGAGGACGAGAGGGAGTACCAGAGGGGCTGCCTGTTCAGGTCCCCCCAGCTGCTCTCCAGGTGGGCTGGACCCTGCTCAGTGAGGTGGGAGGCACTTGCAGACTGGGGGTGCAGGGTGAGTCTGCAGCACAGGGTGAGGGGGAAGGCAGCTGGGCCAGGGCACAGAAGGGTGCAGGGCAGTGGGGAGTGCGGCTCTTACTGGGGGTGTTTCCTGCCTCTCCCTCTGGGCCACAGCTCAGAGCTGGGTCATCCACGGTCACTGTCCTTAGGGTCCGATGGACCTGAGAGAGGGGCCGGGACTCTGGATCAGGGAAGAGGAAACCCAGGAGGGGAGAGCAGCCCAGATCACAGGAACTCGGGATCCAGATGCACTGCACCCCAGCTCAGGATGCAGCCCGGGGCAAAGGCAGGGGACCTATGTTGGTGGCGAGCACTGTGTCCCTCTAAGGACCCTAAGCAGCAGCATCACCCTATGCACGTCTGGTCTTCCCCAGGCAGCAGCTCACATCCTGGTGGTCGTGATAGCTTCCTCTCATCCTCTCCCCTCGGCCGCATGTGGAGACCACTTCAGCCCCATGCTGCCTAGCTCTGCTCCCCAGAGGGACCCCAATCACGAGTGGGGTGCCTTGGCCCCCAGCCTTAAGGCCCCGGGAGCTCAGACTGTCAGGCTGCTTTGGCCACGGCCCCTTGGAAGCTCAGGTCTGGATGAGCAACCTCGGAGGTTTGGGGGAGGGCAGACAATTTTGGTTACCAGGCAACCGCTGATTTCGTGGAACCAACAAGTAAATCATGTGCATGATAAATTCGTCAGGTAATGCAGTTTCCCCACATCACCAGGTGCCGACTCAACCCCGAGAGGCACTTTGCCAAGGACTGGGGACCTGAGTCAGACAGGAGGCTGCCAGGGGAGAGCTGGAAAGGAGCTCAGGGAAGGCAGAGGGTTTGGCCCAAGTTTGTCTCTCTCTGTGCCCAGGACACCCAGGCTGCACATCCTGTACCCACCCACCGTGTGCCTGAAAGGCACTCTGCAAGTGTCAGGCTGGACCCTGTCCCTGCCCTCCCAGCTCCCTCCACCACCCTCCTGAAGGAAGTGGGGATCACCTGAGCAGCAGCAGGGCCTATTCCAGAGGGGGAAGAGGCAGCTCTGTGGAGAAATGGGACCTGGCTCAGCAACTGGAGGAAGGCGTGGCGTGTCTTTCCCCCAGTGACCACACTGCTGGCCTCCCGGAAGCCGGGCTCCAGCCTGTGACACAGAGATGCACCAAGCAGGAGAGATAACACTTCCAGGTGTGTGGGGCTGGGGCAGCCTACACATGGCCCTCGAGTACTGGCATCACGGGGGTGGCTTGGCATGGCACTTGCAGCTCCTGCCAGATCATTGCAGGGTGCTTGCACAGAGCCTCACTTGGCACCCAGGGCTTGGAGAACCTGCTGTCCCCGGCCTCGTCTCCCCTGGCCCTGCAGGGTCTGCTGAGCTGAGGGGTTTGTTCCCAGTGAGGGGCCGGCAGGATCATCCCGGGCACACGTGGTAAAGACTCAGGCATGACCATGGCTGAAAGAGAAGCCAGAGACCTGTTCAAGCTGGGGGAACATCTGGGGACTGGAACCAGCTCCTGTTGGCTGCCATCCAACTGGGCTCAGAACCCATGTTTAGGACCATGCACCCATGAAGAGCAGAGCAAGGTGGGCGGCTGGAGGCTGGGTCCTTCAGGACAGTGTTTAGGGAAACTGTGACCTCTGGAATCGTGTCCCTGCCTTGTGTCACCTGGAGGATGAGAGGCAGGGCAGCAGGATGGGTGGAGGACCGTGTTCTGATTTGGTCCAATTGCAGGGGAGGGTCAGGACAGGAGTTTCAGGGTCCACACTGGGTGTCCAGGGCAGACTGGAGTACAGGGCTTGGCCTTCCTGGGCTGAAACAAACACCACCCTCACAGGCTTGAAGAGGACAGAATTTACTCACTCACAGGTAGAGACTGAGGTCTGAGGTCCAGGAGACCCCGGACTCATGCTCCCTCCCGAGCCTGGAGGGCCCACGCGCCCTCTCCTGGCTCTGGACCTGGGTCCCCCTGGCCGAGGCCCATCACTCAGAGCTGCGGCCGTCTTCACCTGGTTCCTTCCGTCTCAGCCTCCCTCTCTGCTCCCCTGCATGGATGCTAGTCGTGGGCTTTGGGCTCACGGGGGCACACAGATCTGCGACTGATGAATTCTGCCAAGATCCTTTCTCCAAACAAGGTGGCGTCACCGTGCCGGGGCCCTGGCTGTGCACAGATCTGTCTGGGGAGCACAATTCTGCTTCTGCTGCCTGCCTAGGAGTAGCACCACAGCCTGCCCACCCTGGGTTTTCACTTTCATTCACACAACTTAGAAGCACACAAGAAGCACGGGTCAGGATGTGGGTACCTTCATGCAGCTCACAGGGCATCACCCTCAGCTCACAAGCCTGGGAAAACAGGATCGAGGCTGTGGGATGCGGCAGCGCAGGGCGCCATGCGGGCTCCAAGGCTCTCCTTCCATGCCATGTGGCTTGTCATAGACCCAAGGAGGCCAGGCTGGGACGCTGGCTCTTAACAAGGAGCAGCAGATCTGAGACGATCACAAAGCCCTCCGCCTCCTCAGAGGCCAATGCCACAGGACTCTGATAAGCAGTGCAGGGCTGGCAGAGCATCCGGGTCACCAGCCCAGTCCCCCCACTGCCTGGCAGAGGACAGAGGCTCGGCCAAGGTCCCCAGAGCCTGGGCCACCCGACCCCGCGCTGTGTGCTGCGGCTCCAAGGCCGTGTTCTGCAGGGCAAGGAGCAGGGGTGTGTGTGTGACTGCCCCATCCAGTGTGCCATCTGATACACGGGTGTCCCGAGGCCTGGCATGAGGGCACGGTGCTGTGGAGAGACTGATCCGGGGCTGGGTGGCCAGGCGGTCAGTGCAGAACCACCTGACCACACACGACAGAGGCAAATACCCAAAGCCTGGTGAGGCAAGGGCTGTGCAGAACGTTTTGTATTTACACAGCCCGTGGCAGTGCCTATGCCACCGAGTTCATGTTTTAAGGACCCCAGGATGCCGGTGTGGATGCTGATACAGAGCTGCAGGTCCATGCAAGGGGACCAGGACAGGGTGTGGAATCTACACGGGTGAGGCTGGTGTTACCACCTCCCCCAGTGCATGCGGGCTGAGCCCCACGCTGTCACTTGTTCCGTGAAGATAGACTGTGGCAACTGTCAGAAGCTGGTGATGACTCCAGCTGTGCTCTTGTAGGACCAAAGTGTCTGGGACGAGTGAACGGCTGCTGTGTAGGGCCTGGGGGAGGGGCTTGCAGGTGTGAGCAGAGGCAGCGGAAGGCGCCTGCAGAGCTACTCTGGTTCTGCAGTGGGGGCCACTGGCTCTGCCTCTCCCCTCCACCATGGCACTGTTTGATCACATTTTATCACAGTGACAACCAGTGGAGGCTGTAAAACCTGCAGCTTGGATGATTTATTATCTCTGACTCCACCTGCCCTGCCGCCTGGGTCCGGAAGAGCTGGCTGTGTGGAAACCCAGCTCTGCTCCCAGACTCCCCTGCAGTGGGTGTGGGGTTGGCAGAGATGGGGCCTCAGAGGTGGCCTGGGAGGCCACTGGTGCCCAGGGCAAAGGTGCCTAGCAGGGTGGGCCATCGGGGCAGCTGAGCCACACCACACACCCAGGAGCTCCGGGTGACACATGTGGAGGACCTGCTGATGTGCTGAAGAGCGGAAGACACCCTGGCCACAGCCTTTCCCGGGTAGGCTGCAGTGCGCACAGGTCCAGAGCAGCAGGAGAGGGGCCGGGCCTGACTGCACAGCCCTGGGCAGCATGGATCAGCTCTGCAGCTGGACATCCATCCCAGAGCAGCAGGAGAGGTGGACAATTCAGTTCATGCCCGGTGTGGTCAGAGTGCCACACCTCGTGCAGGACCTCAGAACCAGCATGGTCTGAGAGCTGCAGCCCTCTGTGGCCTCCATCCACCTACACCAGACAAGGGATGGAGGACCAGGCTGCCCCGGGGAACCCAAAGCAAACCCCAGGTGACAGGACAAGGGGAGAGAACCAAAGAGGGGCCTCCAGCTGTTCATGGCCACGGGACAGGGTGCTAGGTTGCTCGGTGGTCCTGTTGCTACCCTCACACCAAACCCTGAGTGAGAGGACCTGGACCTCAGCCTGAGACCAGCACTTGGGCCCAGCGTGCCTGGAGAAGCCTCCAGTTGGCCCCTTGGGATCTCGTGGGCTGGGGTGTTTTCGGTGGAGTTCTAGACAATGGTGTGGCTTCTGCCACACAGGCCACAGGCTCCTGTTTCTCTCTCTTGCTCTCTCGTCTGTTCAGGTTGTGAAATAAGAAAAGGGAGGAGCTCTCTGCAGTCTGGAAACAGTCGGGGCCTGGGTTAAAACCCAGCAAAGCTGCGTAACGTACAGTTTTTCTAACCCCGCAGGAGGCGTGGTGGCTGGAGTTAGGGTGGTGACATGGGCAACAGGTGATGCTGGGAGGCCTCAGCCCCCACTGGACCTCCAGGTCCATCTGAAGCAGCTCAGTCACTAAAGGGCTGGACAGCACCCACGGCCCAGTGCCTGGAAACGGAAGTGCCATGCACGGTTCCTTGTTTCTGTTTTGAGGTTATTCATGATACATTTTGTGACAATGTTAATTCAGGACACAACAGATCAAAAACGAAGCCATAAAAGGGAGAACAGTGCTTATTTAACACTGATGGAAGATGAGAATCTATATTTTAGAAAAGTAAAAATTTATACAGCACATCATAAAGTATCCGGGTACTGTACACAGAACAGCCGTAAAACCCACTTGGAGGAAGAAATGTAAATGGGATTGTAGACCAAGCTCCTGGCTGCCGGGGTGGTAAATGGGTGTAAACTATCGCTGGAGAGTCCTGTGACATGTATGAGGGCACACGGACACATGCGTGCACACATCCATGCTCACATCCACAGGCAAACACTGCACAATCACACTCAACCCATCTGCCACTGACCAGCAGCTCTTGAGGGTTTGTCTACACTGGGCCTCAGAGAAAATGTCCAGGAATCCCCCAAACTCAAACTGGTCATTGTATTTGTCTAACAGTCAAACAAAGTAGGCATTCAGTGACATAAACCTCAAACACAGAGCTCTACCACGCTTCTTGTGATGCTTCAAGGATATTTGTTCAAATAACCGGTCAAGGGGCCTCCTGGCTACTGCCACTGAGGGAATCCAGACAGCAGAACACTTTGAAGGTTGCCCAACATCAGGCGGAAACTGATCCTGGCCGCTGGCCAAAGCACAGTCACAGCCTTAGAATAGAAGACAGACAGTGTAAGTATCTCTCAGCTGAGGGACCTGGGAAAGTAACTGGAAATCCTGGACACGTCAGGCAGGAGAAAATAGTAAGAGCAAAACAAGAAATAAGTTAACTCAAAAAATCCATCACTTCGTGCACTTAGAAATTTAAAACCCCTAAGAACTCTCATGGAAGAGGGCTAAAACATGATTGTGGGCATTTCACATTTCAATGGGAAGGGAGCAAGGGATGGAAGGAGGGAGAGGGGAAGTAAAAAGCATGGAGATATGTCGTGCACAGGTCCCGTTTCCTCCGAGGAGGAACATAGCCATTATGTATTGCAATGTGTACTAAAAAAATAAATAATAGAAAATAAATAACGTACAATTGTGAATATATAGTGGGAAGTGGAGAAAAACTCAGTAAATGGATGTTAGTTCAGAAAACCAGAAATTTCAGGGTGGATGTGGAGGGCCCTGCAGAGGACTGGGGTGGAGCTCGGAGCCCCTTCTGTGCCAGCACTTTGAGGCTGAAACTGCTAAAACCGTCCGCGGAGGCGCCTGCATTCTGGGGTGATGGTGGTCCAGTGGGTATTTGTGGAAAGGGTGAAGAAAAGCATGGAAGAAATAATGAGTGGATGGTGGTGGTTGCAAAGGAGTAGGAGGTTTAGAAAGACCTTCCCTGGGGAGGGGTTGGCTGAGGCAGTGGGGCCAAGCCGGACAGACCCTCCCCACCTCCCACTCCGGGAGAGGAGTCCACTGCTTTTCTCTGGCCTTCGTGGGCCCTGCTGCCTTGGTAAGTGGCAGGCAAAGCTGCAAAAACATGCCTCAGCTGAGGCCCACACTGGCCTGACCCTGCTAGAGCTGAGTCCAGCTTTCCTGCGAGGAGGGCTCTGTGAGTGGTGGGCATGACCGCTGTGAGGAGACCTTGGCCACCTTAACCACCCTCAGTCTCAGAGGGCCTGCCACAGGGCGCGGGTCCTGACTTCCGGGGAGCCTCGGATCAGCACCTTGCTGGCTTTCCTACTTCAGAGCAGCTTCTGAAAGAATCACTCTGCAGATGCCGACCAGCCCTGCTGCAGGGCTGTGCCACCGCAGAGGCAGGCGGAGCCCTAGCTCCCAGGTGTGGACTCTGAGGCGGCTCCGCGGCCCTGTGTGTCTCTCACTCTGTCCATATCATTCTGCTGTTTCCCTTCCCCTCCCCTTTCCTCCCATCTCCTCCTTCTCCTCTCTTGGGCTTTTAAAGTTTTCCCTTAGCTTTGATTATACCAAAATCGGAAGCCCATTGTCGCTTGTTGTGTGATAAGCCAGTGCCCTTGATTTGTAAGTTAAAGCTGAGCCCAGGCTGGGCTGTGAGCCGTGCTGGCGGTCTGTGTCCTTGCCTGTGACCATCACTCTGGGCAGAGCCCTCGCTCTGGACCCCGGGCCCAGGACCCTCATTCCTCTGACCTCAGGGAACGGGGCTCCTTCTAGTGGGGACAGCACCCTTCCTCAGCCACGCGTGTTTGTGGACCTCATGTCTCTCTCTGAAGCTTCTTTCAGTGGGTGGCCGTGAGAAGCACACCGCTGACGGAGCTCAATCCCAGTGATTCCTGCAGTCTAAAGCCGACACCAGGGAGCACCTCGTTCATTCTTCCGCACCAGGGAGATCGTCTCCCAGCCGTACTTGGGCCTGCTTGGTTTGGCCATTTGTCTATTTTGCAGTCACACGAGGTGGGTTTGGATTTACAGTACATACCACGAGCAGCACTGCCGCACCAGGTGACAGTCCAAAGATTAGCATGCATTGTCAGCCCCTGAACGTGCACGGAACAAACCCTTCGAGCTTTGCACCACGAGGAGCTGGTTTTGTAGTTTCCCGTTTTCTCCGATCTCTGTGTCCCGTGTCTCCATGCCGGGCTTCATCTGTTTTGCCTATATCGGTGTTTCGTCTGCTTCACTGTCTGCTCGAGTCTGATTTCCATCCGGAATTCTGCCCCCACCCCTTACCACTTCTCTCACCTGTGCCCCTGCTTTGCCCCGACCCCCTTCTGCAGGTGAGCACTGCGGGTCCCCTTGGGACACTGCCCAGGTGTCTCCAGGGCGGATTTGACGGTGTAGGTGTGAGATGTGCATAGAGCTCCCGCCTAACCCGCAGCACAGTACTCTGCAGGGCCGTGTGGGCTGCAGTGTTCACAAAGCGAAGCCTGCCAGCGAGAATCTTCCCCTGCTGTGGTGAGTGCCTTGGGGCAAGGGGGGCTGCAGCTTGTCCCCTCCAGGGTGTGCCAGGGCCCTTGATGGGCTCTGCAGGTGACACCCTGGGACCCACAGCCTATGTCCACAGACGGGAGAAAGGCAGGGGCAACCAACAGAGCGGATGTATGAAGAGTGGGCCTGGAAGACACAGACTCCCCAGGAGAGCCCTTGGGGACTGGCTGTCCCACGACCCCGCGCAGGGGTCTTTCTGGGGCTTGGGAGCCAGACAGAGGACCTCGGGAAAGCTGGCCAACCTTATGAGTATTGGGAAGCGGCAGCCTGGCATCCTGAGCGCTGTGTTCCAGGGTGCTGGTGGCCGTCCTAATGCACGGGGCGAGGGCTGCGCAGATGTGGACGGCCGATGTCTGGGACACCCCCAGCCCACACGGTGCGTGCCACGCTGCCATCTGAGCTCTTTCCTCCGTTTCCACTGTTCCAGGAGCCTCTGCCTCTCACACAAAGTGGCACAGAATCTGTCTCTGGAAGGGCAGCAGTGCGGATACTCACAAGCATACAGTTGGTTGGCAGCACAGATGGCCGGGTGCTGCTGTGACCCCGAGATGCCAGGTGGAAGGTGCCACCCTGTCCCCAACCTGCAGACTCCAGACAGAAGTGAGACGCTGTGGGGAAATGGATTAACTGGCCACACGTGTCTTGCACATATCTTTTTTTTTTTTTTGCGGTACTGGGGATCGAACTCAGGACCCTGCGCTTGCTAGGCAAGCGCTTATTCCACTGAGCTATATCCCCAGCCCTCTTGCACATGTCTTGTCAAACTTCCCCAAGTCACAGGATGCAGACACAATGGGATTATTTCATTTACACCTGAATATAAGCAGAGGGCCAGTGGTGGGGGGAGCTCATTTTGCCCCATCCCATAATAACACATTTGATTCAGAGTCTTTCACCCTGAGTGACATCCGCAGCCCTGTTTTACCCTGAGACAGGTTCTCTCTGAGTCAGTAAGTAGCCTACCCCGACTGGCCTTGAATATGCAACCCTCCTGCCTCAGCCTCCCAGAGTGCAGGGATTGCAGTTGTGCACCACTTCTCCCAGCTCACAGATATCTCTGTGCTTGAAACTTGCCCTCTCTGCCACTGGACATGTAAACATTTAAATGAGACCAGAAGACGCAGGGCCTGGCCCAGGAAGGACTCGGATCAAGGCAGCTACAAAGACTGCCAGGCTCACAGGATGCAGTGCCAGCATTGTCAGCTGCCCCACCCTTTCCGAGCAGAAAAACAAGGGCCCTCCCCTCTTGGCCTGGGGCTCAGGCCATAGGTGGAGGAGCACAGGGGACCAGCATGCCCTGTTCTGGGAGAATAGGGTTGGCTTGGAGGAGCCGGAGAGCCCATATGCAGCTTCTTCCCACGTGCACCATCCTGGGTCCTGCTGCATCTCAGGAGCAAGCTCAGCCACCTCGGAGGACTCCTGGTGCCGGGTGCTGTAGATGCCAGGGCCTGCACATGGGGAACAGCAGGACTGGGGGTCCATGTATAAGGGGTCCCGGAAGCACTCATCAGGAAGAAAGAGTCCAAATCACAGCTGGAGGGAGTGGCAGCCGGCTCACCCTGGACAGGGCACGGGTGCTAGTGCTGATCCAGGTCAACAGTCCCTGCCCGAAGCCCAGTGGGCTCCACCAGCTGCTGTGCCCTAAGCCAACCACAGTGGACAGATGTGGTAACTTAAGACCCAGCCAGGACCCTTGCCGCAGAAGTGGGGGGCCTTCCTCCCTGCACCTTGCTCCTGAGTGCCCCTGCTCACCACAGCTCACTTCTCAGCTGTGCTCAGGGAAGAGAGAGGTTCCCTCCTCTCTCGCTCCCTGCCTCCCATTGCTGCCCAGAGGAGGCCTGGGCACCACTTCCCTCTCTCAGGGTATTTGCCTAAACATAGGCCTTTCCTTCTCCAGACGAGACCTTGATGCACTTGATAAAATGATAGTGTTTCCCGCAGTGCTCCTGGTCACTGATGTGTGTTGACGTGGACCCCACCTCACCAGTGCCGACCCGGCCCTGGGTGATCACCTGCCACCAGTGTGATCAGTGAGTTACGGCCTGGACCCACGCAGGCTGGTGAGCCCCAGACCAGGACCGCTGTGGAACACCTTGTCCTGCTGGGTGGAGAAGGGGTGACTAGAGCCCCGCTGCTGTGCCCTGCCTCCCACCTGCCATCAGACATGGGCAGTGGCAGGGTCAGATCTCCTTGCTTCCTGGGTGCTAGGTTCAAACTAGTGTTTACTGTCTTTAAGTTTTGCGTTATAAATCTGCCTCTTTCCTTAAGAGTGGAGCTTCCTCTAACTGACTGGGTGTGGTTTGATGTTGGGTGGGTGCCTTCTTTTATCGGGGTCTTCTGGTTGTCACGTTTGTCTTCCCAGTCTATCACCACCATAATTATTACCCTTTTTCTTAGTTGACTCTGGAGGAAAATAATCAGTTACCATGTTCTATGGCTTCTCTGTCTGGAAGAAGCCCATGGGTCACAAGCCTCTTATCACCTTTGCATTTCTCACTGGTTGTTCTTCAGGTGGGTCCTAGAGCTCCCTCCATTCTGACATGCATCACTCAGACAGACTCACAAGTTCCTCCACCCAACCACCTACCCAACCATCCATCCATCCATTCATCCATCCATCATTCTTCCATTGTCTACCCATCCATCCATCCATCATCCATCCTTCATCCATCCATCATCCATCCACTCATCCATCCATCCATCCATCCACCCACCCACCCACTGACACATACATTCATTTATCCATCTATCCACTCATCTGTTGATTTACGCACCCATCTTTACATTTTTTCATTCATTCACCCACCAAATGTGCATCCATCCATCTGCTCATGTATCCTCCATCTCTCCATGTGCACTTACCATCCTTTCATGCATGCATAACGTCATCCAGCCACTCATCACTTTACATCCATCTTTCCACTCTGCACCCCCATGCTTATGCACAAACACACTACCTGCCATCCATTCATGAATACACACATCTCTCCAATAATCCACTCACACTCCCATCTCCCCTCCAACACCTCTGCACACCACGCTTGCTGGGCTCTGGGGAAAGCATGCTGGTGTGTGCCCAAGGGCACTGCTGGGCAGATTCTCACAGGCTCATCGGAGGGGCCAGGGCACAAGAGTGAGACATTTGTCCTGGTGCTCATTGCAGGTGACCTCTGCTTTTGAGTACAAATAGGCTGGATCCTGCTCCCATGTGTGGAGTCCACCTCCTGCTCACTGTTTACCAGGCGGCTGTCACCTGAGGCCTCCCCATCTCAACTGGGCAGGGTCTCCATGGTGTGGACCTGGGTGTCGGCCACCATCTTGTCTTAACCATCAGTACCCACAGGAGCATTGCAGTCTGTCAGCCAGGGCTGCTCTGTGGAATAGTACTGACATGGCAGCTCAGACGACGTTTACTTCTCAAAGTCCTGGAGGGTGGAAGCACCAGGCTGAGGTCTGGCATAGCTGTTCGGGGGACAGTCATTCCCTGCCTTGTAGATAGCTCATCTTGTCAGTGTGTCCTCCACTGGTGGACAGTGAGAGCAAGAAGCCTCTGATCTTCTTGCCAGGACACCAGCCCCACTCTCACAACCTACCAATCTGATCCCCTACCATCTCCAAACACAGGAACACTGCACTTTGAGGTTTGGTGTCTGGACTCTGGGGACACAATTGGGTCCATAGCACTGCACGAGGCTCTGCTGAGTGGAAAAGCTGCCCAGGTTTTCTGGGTGAGGTGGAAATCCCAAAGCTGAGTGGCTTTCTGCCCCAGCCCCACTCCATGGGGGTGAGCTCCCCTCTTCGCCCAGAGCCACATGAGAGAGGTGGCACATCACCTCAGGTAAAACCTTAGGGCCAAGGCAGGCGGCACCGGCAAGGTCTCTGCCACTGCTGGGAGCTCAGCAGCAAGGCGGAGATGGAGCTGGTCCCGCCTGCCCGACTTCCTCTCACTGTGGTGACTTGGTGACTGCCATGAGTGCTGCTGAGGACAGCTCTGGGGGCCAGGTTGCCGCGTCCTTCCCCGCCCACCTGTTATCCCTCCTCTCCCCATGCCCTCGTTACTCAGTCCTTGTGTAAGGAGGGACAGAGCACAGCTGAGGGCTTGGACCTGTGTCCCAGTCTCTCCTTCCTGTTTGTCCGAGGGCTGCTCAGATCCGCATGAACCCCGTGGGACCTCCCAAGGCCTCTCACCAGGAGCATGGGGCCCTCTGTGCACTGTGGGCAGGGAAATAAAGGACTGGGTGCAGCACTGCCCCATGGGAAGTGCTCAGCATGAGCATGTGGGGGTGCACTGTTCCTCCCTGGGAAGATGGGGGCTCAGGTTGCGCTTCTGGGAGCTCATCCTTCTCCTGATGCAGCTCCTGCTGCGCTGGGCCCCAAGGGGACCCGAGTCCTGTGCTGCCTCTTTGAGGGGATCTCTGATTTTGTTCTTGGTGCCAGGAACAAACGCTGACCCTGGCAAGTCTTCCTGCAAAGCAGTCCTCCGGGGCTCTCGCTTCACAAGGCTTCTCTTGCTTGGTAGCTTTCCCTCTTTAATCCGCTGCTTCGCTGGAAAAGACACAGAAGAGAGTTCCTGTTTTCTGACTTTGTGGCTGCAGGGAATGATGCATAGCAGGCTCTTGGCCACCAGGGAGGCAGGAGTGTTGGTGGCACTGGCTCAGCCAGTGCAGACTCTGCCCCGTCACATAGGGTGCTGATGCCACACCACAGAAGGGAGGACAATTGGGGCTCCGAGCTGTGGGCTTCGGAGAGCCAACCTGGGCCAGAAGTCGCAGCTGGGGACTCCAAGTGTGCTTGTCTTGCTGGGAGACAATACTAGGAGCTCACAACTGGAAGGAGAAGAGGTTTGCTTGGGCTCCTGTTACAGACATGGTTGACTGGGCACAGTGTGCGATGGGTTCCCGAGAGGTAGATTCCAGGCCCTGTGTGCATGAGCAAAGCACTGCAAATACACATGGGTGGCAAAGAAAGAGCAGCCACATTGTTAAAGCTGACTCCGAGTGCACCGAGGGGAGGTACACTCAGAGCCAGCGATGTGCACCCCAGAAGCAAAGGGGGCACAGGCGGGAGGGAAGTGGTGCCTGGCAGCCAGAGAAGAGCAGGGAGTCCAGCTTTTGGACTGAAAAGATGTGCGTCCTGCCAGGGCACCTCTCCCTGGACCTCTCTGGGTGTGACTGACAAAGTGCTTGACAGGGGATTGAGTCATCTCAAGGGTACCTAGTGCAGGACTTTCCCCAAATTCATTCTGTTGTAATCACATGCAGGACAAACAGTCCTGCCATGTGAACCTTTAAAGAAGTTCGAGTGGGAGAAGCTTACTGTAGCTGGTCAAAGGTTCTAACACACATGTGCTCTTGCCTGGAGCTCTGGAAGGTTCCTGGGTTTTGTTTTCCTAGCACAGTGTACATGTGAATCGTTGGGTGCATATGTACATGCACAAAGGAGGATTGGCTCCAAGGTGTTGCCCACAGGCAGGTAAGTGGAGGGGAGTGGTCCTCTAGCCCCAATCTTTCTACCTGCACTGGGCTGGCTTCAGGGTAGGACAACATGGCAGGGGCCCATGGCTGCTCACGTGGGGCAGATGGGAAGCAGAGAGGGAAGGGAGGGGTCTGGGAAAGACACAAGCCTTTCTAGGCCACGCCCCAGTGAGCCGCCTTCCAACCAGACTTCGCCTTCTGACAGCAGGGCAGCTCTGAACTATGCTCCAGTCACCTTCCACAGCCCTACCCAGTGACTCCCGGGGGACATTTAGATGTAAACCATAACCTTCCGCCTCTGGACCCAGAAAGACTCCTTTACATCCTTTATGCAAGATGCACTTAGTCCATGTCTAAGGGCCGCCAAAATCCTAAGTTTCAGCTCTGCTGAAAATTCAGAGTCCAGTCTCTTCTGATGCAAACTCTTCACTGTGAGCCCCTATAAAGATAATAAAAAAGCAAACCCTGCAGACACACAATGGTGCAGGGTAAACATCCTCATCCCAAGAAAAGGACAGAAGTAAAACTAATGGGACTAAAGCAAGACTGAGACCTGGCTGGGCAGACGGGAAATCCTGCAGCTCCAGGTCCTGCACCCAGGGCGAGCTGAGGCGCTGCAGACTGCTGTAGCCCTCACGACTTCTCTCATGGCCTGGCTTTGCTCATTCCCGGAAGCTTTCCTCAGCAGACGTTACTCATTCCTGGATTTTCCAACTTCCCATAGTCGCTCTCTCTCTCCCTCTCCCTCTTCCTCTCCCTCTCTCTCTCCCTCTCTCTCTCCCTCTCTCTCTCTCTCTCTCTCTCTCTCTCTCTCTCTCTCTCTCTCTCTCTCTCTCTCTCTTTAATTTTAAAGAGAAAAAAGATAAACAATGAAACCGAATTTCCAAATAGGTTAGTAGGGCAGTTAGACTAGTTGATACATTGCACACTGTTGTTTTCATAGTAATCAGAGTGCAGGATACAGGAGTGCTATCTCCTGTAAACAATATTAGCACCAAGCATTCTTTTCAAGGAACTAAGAGAAGCTAGCTGTAAAACTACCTTAACCATTTTATGTGTACATGTATTTTCCTTTTTCCTTTTCTTCCTTTCCCCTTTCCCCCATCATAGTTTGTCTTTTCCTTTGCAGTTTTTTCCCAAATATTTATTGTATGTTTCAGATCCTATTTTCTTATTCAATTTCTCACACTAGTGAGACAATATGATGTTTACATACATGGGTCTGATTTATTTCACTTATGAGTATGGTCTCAAGTTGCATCCATTTACCTATAAATTCTCAGTCTCCAATTTATCTTTCTTTAAGGCTGAGTAGTACTCCATTATATAAAAAACCCACATCTTTTTAATCTATTCCTCTATTGATGGGCATCGAGGCTGTTTCTAAAATTTAGCTATTACAAATTGTGCTGCTGTAAATACGGGTGCACATATATCACTGTGGTATGATGTTTTTAATTATTCTAGGAAGATATCCAGAAGGGGAATATCTGATTCAAATGGGATCTCTAATCCCAGCTTTTAAAGGAATCTCTATACTGATTTCCACAGTGGTTGCCCCAGTCTACATTCCCACTAGCAGTGGAGAAGGGTTCCTTTTCCCATACAACCCCTCCAGCATTTGTTATCCATTGATTGTTTGAGGGTAGCCATTCTTGCTGGCTTCACACTTACAGCTTCACACACTCCCTGTTTTGGCTTGGATCTAGACATCCCGCCACCCCAAAGCCTCATGTGCTCATAGCACATGGAGTTAGGGTGTGTGAACGTGGATCAAGGGTATGGTGCTGCTCTTGAAGGGGGTTAAGGGAATCTCCACCCATCAGTAGGCTGTTGTGGATGGGTGACACCAATCAATCAGCTCATGCCCTGGAAGGGATATAAGGAACAGAAAAAGAAGGCGGGGCTGCTGCTGCTGGTTTCTGCACTGCTGCCTGCTGCCCTGCCACGGACTGTTTCTATTCTGTGATGCCCTCTGCTCTGCCCTCAGCCTTGAAGCCAGTCAACTATGGACTGAAATCTTTGCACACTGTGAGCTAAATAAAACTTTCCTCCTTTAGCTTTGGGTTTCAAGTAATTGTCCCAGGATTGAGAAAAGTGAACAAGAAATGGCCCACTCAGGGGTACACTGCCTGGTCTCCCGAGCCTTCTGAAATCTGGATGGAAGCCTCCATGACTCTGTAACTCTTGCCTTCCACGTGACTATAAAACCAGTATCACGTGGATGACACCAAGGCCTGTTGCCAGCTCTGCCTGGCCCGGCAGCCTGCTGCCAGGATCCCTTGCATCATGGCTGTAGAAGTGTCTGAGTACTGGGTGGTTGAGCAGTATGAACCAAGTCCTGGATGACAAATTCCCCAGGAGGCTATTCTTGAACATGTGCAATGGGACTCTTTGTCAAAGTAAAGTTCCTGTTGCGCAGTTTGAGCCTGTGCACTGAGATTTGTTGGTTCTTTGCATATCCTCAAGCCATTTTTCTATTGTCCTACTGTAAACTGCTTGACTTCATTTTAATGCTACTATTTCCAGTAGCCAAGCTCTCCTTTGCCCCATCTTTGCAATCCCCAACTTTACAGGAGCTCCTGTTTTGGTGAAATCAAAACTTTAAAATCACTCAGCTGTGCTGTTTGCCCTTGATTCTCAAAGTAGGACTGGCTAAAGGTCTTTAGCAGGGCCCATTCCACAGCCTAAATGTTGGGATGCCTTGAAATTTCCTCCAACAGATTAAGTGTTCCACTTCCCTTAATCTCAGTCTCCTGCAAAGTTTCATGACATGAGCAAAATATAGATGAATCTTCTGCCAGAGCATGACACGAAATGCCTGCGGTCCAACTGCCAATGGAGTCCCTGCTCCCAAGCGAATCTTTCTAGTCCTTTCTTTACCTGCTTTACTATCAGCTTTCTGGTCTTCTGAGGTCTGTCCAGAAACTCCCATCAGGCTTGGCTTACAGCATTCTAGGGTGGTTCTCCAGCCAGCACCGCCAAACCTTTCCAAATTCCTCCTGAGAGCAGGCTCCCAAGGCTTATTAAACACATGGTACAGTCACAGTGACAGCCCTATTTCTCTGGCACCAAAATCTGACGTGGTCAGTTTCTTTGTTGCTGGGACACAATGCCCTATGCCTGCAAATTAAAGGAGAAGTTTATTTCGGCTCATGTTCACAGTCTGTGGTGAGCTGGTTCCAAGTCAGGACAGCAGGGCAGAAGACTTGGACGAGAAGAAGCTATTCACGGTATGGTGGACAAGAGGCAGAGAAATCAGAGGAGGAGCTGGGAAGACTGAAAGTCCTTCCAGGCTATGCCCCAGAAGCCCCACCCCTGACCAGACGTCATGCACCCTCTAATAGCAAGCCAGTAATAAGCCCCCACAATCTAGTTACTGTCCCTAAGCCCCACACATGAGTTTCTGAGGCTCTGTGGGGTCATCCAGATCTAAACCCTAGTGGTTCCTGAATCACTGGCTGAGCAATGTCCCCAAACCAAGACTATACAGGAATAAGATGGGGAAGTGAGAAATGAAGATGGCAGGCAAGCAAAGAAGGGGATCTGTGTAGGGGCACAGCAGGCCTCCATCTGCACCCCACTTGCTACCTGTGTTGTCCACACCTGTCCCTCTTCTTCCCTTCCTCTCATCTGCCAGAGTGATGCTTCCAGCCAAACTGCCTGAGAGGACCAGAGGCCTCAGCACCTGGCTTGTCTGGCTCCTGTGCCCTGTGGGGTCCATCACCGGCCCTGCATGTCCTGCTTGGCCCTGGGAGGCACTGCCTGGAGCTCTGGGTTCTCCCATGAGAATGTCTGTAGGTCATGGGAGGTAGGCAGGAGACCAGGGAGGCCAGGAAAGCAGCTGGTCACACTGAGGGCCCCAGATAGCAGAACTGGCTCATGTAGTCACTGGGGACACCTAGTTTCCAGGAGCAAAAGGGCAGAAGAAGCAGGTGAGCTGTGGCAAGGATTTTGGCTTCCTGTACTGGGGCAGAGCAGGCCACTATGACTGCAGTGGCCCAGCTTAGGGCTGGTCTCTTTACCTGGACCCAGCCCAGGTGACTGAGGGGGCTGTGGCCTCCCAGGGTTCTCCCTGGTCCAAGGTCTGCACCAGAATGTGCTGCGGTCTGGGCTCTGCTCCCCAGAAGGACTGACTGTCTGGAGAGGGGAGCTCCCGAGAGAGCAAGGGCCCAGGTGACCAGGAGCAGTGAGGAAGAGAGAAGAAACAAACGTGCAGTGCAGATCAGGTGGTCAGGGCCGTTGGAGGGTGGGGCTGAGTCGGGGCTGGGAGGTGCAGAGAGCCTAGGGCAGGTAGCCAGATCCAAGCTGATGGCATCTTCCCAGGGCTTGGAGGCGGGTCAGCTGTGGGTTCATGTGCATTTTTTCTGGAAAGATATGAGACTGAAGTTTTCTAAAATTCTGTCTTTAAGAATCCATGCCAGCTTCCCTGGTGCAGGTCCCTGTGTTCCCAGTGCCTGTCCCCCAGCTTGGGATGGGTTCCTCTGCCACCACCCCTCTGCCTCATCCTGTCCAAGGCTCTATTTGTCATCTGCATGCTAGTTCTTGGCTCTGGAAAGCTGACACACCATTTGCTGGACCAGGCAGAAGGCCACCAGGCTGGGGACAATGCTTCAGCTGCAGGTGTGGAAGGCGGACTGTGGGAGGCTGCTGCCCACAGGTGGGGGCCTGCGGTGAGCTCCTTTTCCCCGTCAGTTCTGGACTCACAGGCATTGGCAGAGCCCAAGATACCCAGCAACCTCCTGTACACCGAGGTCCTCATCAGAACTGAGCCCCTCAAGCTCTGTGTACTCAGGCTGGGCAGCATGATGTTTGCAGCCCTCCCCTGGCCTCACTTCCCAGAGTGGGTGGCCGGCAAGGTCACAGTCACTCCTCGGTGTCTCTTTTGAGACACTGAGGTTTCCTCTGAGAAAACCCCCTGGTGCCCCATGTCGCGGATGGCATGGGACAGTGTGCATGAGAAAGGGCTAAGCTAGGAAATGCTATGTTGTGTGCATTTTGCTACATGCAAAGGCAATCAGAATGAAATAAATCAGACATTCAAGTGTAAGTAGCCTGTGGTTTCTCGTACATGCAAAACCCAAAGTATAAATAAACTAAAGAGCAGAGTAGAAGGTAGAAAATAAGAGGTAGGGAGATAGACCTTTGGAGATGGGAGGGGACCAGGAGACAGCGGGAGGTGGGAGCGGGGAGTTGAGAGGTGTTGTGTGCACACCCCTGACCCCCGGCCTGAACAGGTCATTGTGGACTGTGGAATGCATTAATAAAAATGAAAGCACTTGGAAAGGTAAACACAGGTGTGATGACTCCTGACTGAGGACTCCACCCTGGGCTCTGTAGGGAGAGGTAGGAATGGGAGCCTGGCAGGCCTTGGGCTCGGGGCTGGGGGTGAGGCTCAGTGTGTGCATTTTGGGTGCTGATGGTGTGGTGATGTCCCCTCTGCCCCCTGCTGTCCGGAGCTCCACAGGGCTCTTGCGTCTTCATCACAGGTGGCTGAGCATCCCGAGGGCCCCTGGACTTGGGGTTTCCCGGGTGCTCCTTGGCGGCAGCTCCCGTCTTACCTGGGTCATCCGCTGTCTGCTCCCCACGCGGTCTGTCCAGCTTGGGCCAGAAGGAAGCAGGAGGAGGAGCAGAATGTGGCTCCCCAGAACCAGCTGGCCGGGGCTCCTTGGGGCTGGGCCAGGCTGGAAGTGACCTGCAGACAGAGGACACTGAGCAGTGAGGATTCCGGAGGGGGCACTCCTCTCCAAGGAGCCACAGCTCTGCCAGTCCAGTGCCTGGAGCTTGCACCAGCCAGGTGGGAAGAAGGGCACCCTGGGGCTCCGGAAGCAGGCCTCTCTCCGAGTCGGGTGGGCCCCAGCCAGGCCCACAGGTGTCAGGGACAGCAGCACCAGGGCAGCTGCTTCCCAGCATGCCTGTCTCCCTCAACCAACCAGGAGTGCTCATGCCTTGTCTAGTGGTGAAGGCCACTGAGTGAATGGCCAGCGATGCGATCGTCAGTCACAGGGTCACGGCAGGATCTGGGTGGGGGCTCCGGGCTGGTGTGGGTCTGGCTGCAGGTGGCAGAAGGTCCCAGGGGCTGTGCCTTTGCAGGGACCACAGATAGGACCCTTTTGGCCCTGGAACCTTCCTTGGTGGGAGCCCCGGACAGGGCCACTGTGATGGGCACTGAGGGAGGGAGGAGGAAGAGGACTGTGGGGGCCCAGCGACAGGCCACTAACAGGTAGGAGAAGTCTGCAGTGAGCATTAAACAAACCCATCAAACCCCCAGACCAAGAGCCATGCTGAGCTTCCAGAGTGACCCAGTCCAGCAGCAAATGCAGTCTCCGGCCCTGCTGGACCCCTGCTGTCCATGAAGACATTACAGCCTGTGGGTTTATTTTATTTTGACATCATGGTTTTTGTAAGAAAACATTTGGCAACCTTTTACTCCCACTGAGTTTATCATTTTAGCTCACTTCCGAAGTGGAAGATGGATTTTTAAATGATCTGCTACCAGTGGAAGAGTCAAGATTGGTCCTGCTCACAGTGAGCCCAAGCCAGCTCCCGTGGGGACCTCTGGGCCTGCTGTCTTCTGAGCCTGCAGCTGTCCCCACCTGCACACCTCTGAGGGCCTCGTCCTGGGAACCAAGAGGGCACAGGGAGCGAATGCGTGGCCATCTGTGGCCAGCTGCTCGGAGGCCACACGCAGCCTCTGGCTTGGAGGCAGCTGGCGCCTCGGCCCTCCCAGGATTTGGGTGAGCCCGCCTCCCGGGGGAACGGGGCTGGAGGGCCCAGACCTGTGGAACCACCTCATCTCCACCTGCAGCTGCTGCAGCTGCTAAGGATGCAGGAGAAGTAGCTCCCACGCAGGACATGCAGTGGTGAAAGCCAGAGATTGGGGACAAGCTACACTGCTCCTCGTCTGGGGACAGGAGCCTCCGTGTGAGGGTCTGGGTGCCTGGGAATGTCCCCATCATTGGCCTGGGCAGAGCCCTTGGGCAGCCTCCTGGGATCCTGCTCTCCTAGCTTCCTCAGGATCCAGGCTGCGGCCTCCATGGGCAGCACAAGGTGACTGTGCAGGGATGGGGTGTGCAGTATGCCAGAGCCAGGAGGCCCCTGACTGTCCTGCAGGCACTGACACAGAGGGAGTCACGCAGACACGCTTGTCCCACCTGGCCCAGCAGATGCTTCTCAGGGCCTCGAAACTCAGAGCTCCCATGAGAGGAGGCCCCTCTGGGCACAGGCCGAGTCCCTGACCTGAGTGGTGATGAGGGGGACCTTGCTCTCTGGGAGACAGGCCAAGTCCCTGACCTGGGCAGTGACGAGGGTGACCTTGCTCTCCATAGTGGCTCCTCCATCCCACACGCCACATCTCTATACTGCAGACTCTTGCCCTTTCCTCTCTCTGTTTTGCATGAAATGGATTTGTGTTTGCCTTTATTTAAGAAAATGAAACACCTTTAAAAGGGGGGCACTCTGGCTCTCTGAAGGAGCTGGGGCCGCCCTTCTGGATATACTGTGAAGTGAGGGTGGTCACAGAGGTTGCTGTCCCATCCTGGAGCACGCTGTGTGGCCCTGTCCTGTAGCCTACTGCCTATCAGCCTGGGAGACGCCAGGCAGGGGGTCCATGGGAAGGAGCTGCTGTTGCCCACTTCTACCTGCAGGTACAGGTGGACCCCACGCTCAGGAATTTCCTGCCCTTGTAATCGCAGCTCTAAGGGGTCACAGGATCAATACTTAACACTAGCTGCCCTTGGAAGGCTGGCTGCGTCCCTGTGGGAACTGATTTTGTGGCTTTGCTGTCCTGGGAGGAGATGGCACCTCTGCTCAGAGCAGGGCCATCTGGTCAACACCATGCGGCTATACAAGGGGTGATCAAAATACACTGTGAATGTTTACATTTAAAAATTATTATTAAAATTATGATTAGCATAAAGCACATTGCCATGAATCTCCCTCCAAAAAAATATCCACCTTGCTTCCAACACACTCACCCGCACCATTCTTGTACCTGTCCGAAGCAGCTCTGCAGTCCTTTCTCCTGAGCGTCTTTATGAGATGTGTTCAAAAGTACAGTGAATGCTGCTGTCAAGTGCCATGCAGTGGAGACCATGACATCACGTCCTCACCCACCGTATCTACCAGATCTGGCACCATGTGGCAGCTGTGGGGTGCCACGCTCTCTGCTGTGTGTGCCCTGCAGTGCTCTGCCAGGTCACCTGGCTGCTCTCTAAGAAGATGGGCACTTTCTCCATGCCTGCCTTTGTTCTTCTGAGCTCATGGCAGAGCCACCTTTCAGGGCTCCTCCCTGGTGGTCAGGCTTTCCAGCAGTGCTCTCAAAGCCCGCCATCCTGCACCCTGCCCCAGAGCTGCCCTCCCTTCCGGGGACCCTCAGCAGCCCTGTGCCTGCCCCCTTCTCTCCTAGTTTGTTTGTGCTGCTTTAACAATGGCATAGGACAGGTGCCTGAGAGCAGCAAGAATCTCTCAGGCTTCTAAAGGTCATGGTTCAAAGACTCTGTATCTGCATGTTATGGTTGATATATTGTGTCAACTTGGGGAATCTGGAGGTTTAACTGAGTGATTCAGCAGGAAGCCAGAGTGCTTACTTTGTATACATCCTGAGCCTATGGAAAAGGAAGGCATGGAGATTGTGTGAGAGCTACACGCCCCCTGGGTGGGAGTAGGCTGTTTACAATGTAAGGGAAGAGAAAGAGGCTGCTTGCCCACCATTCCTCCTTTTTGCTGGTTGTTTTGCTGTGCTCTGCTGCCATGAACAGTTTGCCCTCTGCCATGTGCCAGTCTGCCTCAGAACCAGCCAAGTATGGAGTGAAACCTCCACAAACTGTAAGCTAAATAAACCTTTCCTTCCTTCATTTTGGGTGTTGGGTATTTTGTCTCAGGAATGAGAAAAAAGTAACCAAGACACTGCAGGTGTGGCCTTCTGGATGTGCCGTCCCCTGTAGGGAAGAAGGAGCACTGGGCCCACCATGGGCCACATCTTGTGACCTGTACACCCCAGAGGTACCCTTTGACCTTGCGGTAAAGATCTCATGCACGGGGCTGGGGATATAGCTCAGTGGAATAAGAGCTTGCCTAGCAAGCGCAGGGTCCTGAGTTCGATCCCCAGTACCGCCAAAAAAAAAAAAAAAAAAAGATCTCATGCACGGATTTTGGAGGGAGACACAGTCAGACTGCAACAAACTCCAAACCATGTGCAACACACCGTCAGGTCACCTGTGACTGTGGATACTGCTGAGCTGACCTCCATTCTCCTGGACGGGGTCTCCTGATGAAGCCACGAGACCCAGTGGGCGTGAGACAGGTGAGGCTGTGGCTGGTGTAACAGAGAGCTGCACAACGAGCTCTGCTTCATAAGAAGGAAGAGTGTCTGGGCCTCTGAAATAGCAACAAAAGTAGGTTTGGTAAATGCGGGCCGTGGAGTGACAGCGTCATTACCAGGTGTCACGCACAGCCCATCACTGAGTGCCTTTTATAGTGGTGGCAGCAACCTAACAAGGCAGGTTTGTTTTACTGTTGTCCCCTTGGCACATGAGGGATAATGGTGACTGCTGTGTCACTGAAAAAGACACTGGAGCACCCTGTTGGGCAGGTGACTGTGACTCACATCATCACCCCAGGAAAGGGCTATCCCTCCCCAAGTCTGTGTCCTGGACCCTGACCTATGACACACAGTGCAGCACAGGGCAAGGTGGATGCCTCGTCCTAAGGCCACGGCTGACGTCCTTGGGAGGAGCCTGTCCCCACGCCAGGCTGAGAAAGGCACTGTAGTCTCCTGGCCTCCCAATCTCCTCACCCCAAACCCAGCGTAATCAGAGGAAACCACAGCTCAAACCAAGGAGAGATCTCCACTGCGGCATACTGCAAAACTGTCAGGCTTCAAGGCAAGTTTTGAAGTGAAGCTGCCTCAAGCAGGATGCTGAGGAGACAGGTCTGTGGGTGCAGCATGGGTCCAGGGGCTCCTGAGACAGATGTGGGTGTGAGTGTGAAACCGTGATGATGTGTGACAGTCTGGAGTTTGCTGGTGGTGTCTTAGCCATACTCAGTTCTTGACTGTGATGAGTGTATGTGGCTGTGCAATATACTTTGATTTAAAGAAAAATTTTTTTTTGTACTAGGAATCAAGCTCAGGACCTTGTACTTGCCAGGCAGGCAGTTGTGCCACTGAGCTATATCCCCAGCCCTGATTGTTTAAATGTTAAACCCTAGTTCAGTGCTTGGAAAATTTCTAAGGCAAGCAAAATAATCTCACCTCACAGGAGTCACTGCAGCATCTGTGTGAAGTGGGGAATGAAGACTGATGGGGAGGGCAGGATGGAGCCTTTCTGGGACAGGAGGAGTCCCTATTGCATTAGTAGCTTCCCAGTGTTTGAGACACAGTGCCCAATGCCCTCCATGTGAAAGAGAAGAGATGCATTTGACTCATAGTTTCAGTGGTTTGGTCTATGGTTGGCTGGCTCCACGGCAGGAATCCAGCTGCGGAAGGACCTGTGGAGGGAAGCTGCCCACTCCATGGCAGCCAGGAAGCTGAGCGAGCAGGGAGGAGCCCCGGGCAAGAACGCACCCTTCCAGGGGACACCCCAGTGACCACCTCCAAACAGGACCCGCCTCCTAACAGCCCAGTCCGCCTTAACTCATCAGTGGATGAAGCCATGGGTGAGCATCACACCCCGTGATCTTGTCAGCTTCCAAACGCATTTGAGATCTAAACCACAAGACACACCCTGGAGGGATGGGTGTCAGCCGGGTGGATGCTTTGGCAAGACTTAAGATGTTGTGTAGTCAAATCTGGGCATTTTATCTCATGGTTTTAGACCTTGATAAATCTGGTGTCCCTGTGTTTACATCCTGATCTGTGTATGTTTTTCCCAAGTACTGAACTGTGGTTTAACATAAAAAAAAAAAAAAAAATCAAACTAACACAATGCATTACCAGAAAGACTGTGGGAAAACCACAGGGCCCTTTGGATAGAAGCAGAGGAAAAACACTTGGAAAAGTCTGTACCCATTCATGACTTAAAAAATGAACACTTGGAACAAAAGGGAATGTCTTCTATCTGATATTCACCATGACCTACAAAGCACCCCATGATCAGTGCTGTGGAAGGTGAAATGCTGTTTTTCCTGGACCTGGGCTGGGACAAGAGCCGGGCTCATGGCCCCACTTCAGAACGGCCTCACCATGAAGGCTGAGCAGGGAGAAACACGGCCACCATCAGTCACAGGTGTCACAAATCTGTGAGAGGAAATTCTCCAAAATTCTACACCAAGTTTTCCACCTCACAGGTGACTTTAGCAAGGTCATGGGAGCCGAGGCCAATCAGTCAGCCTCTGCAGACAGCAACAAACGGGGATAGAATTTTAAAATGCCACTGACAGCAGCATTCAAACACTGAGTTCTAGGAAGCAAAACTACAGATGAGTAAGGGAGTTACAGGAAAACTGCAAGACATCACAGGAAGAAACGAGAGAGGCCAACCTGTGTGGAGGGAAATGACACTCGCAGATGGGAGGACACAGTGCCAAAGACACCGCTCTCCCCACACAGCCTAAACGCTCCAGGGTGACAGCAATTAAATCCTGGCAGTTTTCTCTCCCAGGGATGGGCAAGTTGACTAAATTCCATGACCATCTGGAGAGCTTCCTGAGCGAAGCTGAGGCCGCACTACCAGAAGTGGGTATCATGAGCAGAGCCCTGTGCTGCCACAGATCAAACTGACCATGAGGGAAGGAAGACAGACCCCTGGTATATAGTCCCCTTGCTTATGATGGAGAGGCAGAGGCCAAGGCACGGGGCTCTCCTCAGTGACCGGTGTGCAAGGACATGTGCACGTGAGAAGGTGAAACTTCACTCCTGCCTCTTACCGCACCGTCTGTCAGGTTAGGGTGGCTTTCAGGTTTACATATCAAAGGGAAGACAAACGTTTCAGGGAAAGCACTTGTAATGTGGGAGCAGGCAAAGATTCTTTTTTAAAGGATAGGGAACATGCCCCCTGGGGGGCAGCCTTTGATAAATGGCACTAGGTTGTGTTAAGGACATGTATGTGGCCGGACACCACTGGGGAGCAAAGAAGTCATCCCAACACACAGGCAGCAATCCTAGAACATGCGCCCAACACAGGGGCTGGAGCTGGAGACACAGGACGCCCACAAGCCCTCAGGGAGCGGAGTGTGCGGCAGAAATGGTGGAATCGCTGGAGCAGCTTCTTCACCCAGGGAACATCCAAACAGCCAGCACGTGTGTCCTGCATTGCTTATTCTGCAACCACTGGGAAATGCAAGGCAAATTGAAACCACAGTGTGCACCACTGACTACTCACCGGGTGGCAAAAAATACAAACAGGTGTTGGCAGAAGCGTGTAATACCCGGCAGGCTGGCATGGTGCCTGTGAGGGTCAGTCAAGAGCCCCTTCAGCAACTCTAGCTTCCAGAGCACCCATCTGTGCTGAGGGGTGGCCAGAGATGGGAATGCGCATGGGCGCAGAAGACACACAGAACGGCGCCACCTCTCCCGTCCCTGGGAACTGGGCGAGCGCGTGTGGACGGATGCACGGGCTGTGTCTCCTTCCTCTTCTGCAGGAGTGAGAATGTGCATCTCCAGGGGCAGAGACATCAGGGACGACCCTCAAAGCATAGTGTCCTGTGACAGAAGCCAGAGACCAGACAGTGCGTACAGCATCGGAGCAGAGGCAGATCAACCTTATCCCGGAACTCACACGCCGCGCGCATTCCCCGTGGGAGGTGGGGCTGATTGGAAGCAGGCGGCGGAGGGGATCCAGAGAGCTGAGAGTTTTCATTTCCTGACACCGGCAGGGCTGACTCAGGCCCGCGCGGTGTGACAGGGAAGAGCCGAGCAGTGAGTTCGGCTGCCTGCGGGTCCTAAGTGCGGGCTGCACGCTGGGGAAACTTCGGCAGACAGATACTGGAGCTTCGTGCTGAGTCCGGCCTGGAGCATGTCCCGGGCTTCCGGCTTGGGGCTGGGCTGCAGCTGACCGCAGCGGTCCCCGTCCTCACTGGGTGGCATCTGCGTCTCGGCGTAGGACCCTGGCCATGGCACCCGTTTTGTCCAGGGGCCATATGCGAGCCTGGGGCAGAAGGGGGCCAGCGCATGCATCTCCCTCACCAGCTCCCGTCTGGCGCATCTGAGTTTCTCCTTCCCGCTGCTGTCTCGATGTGAGCACACGCCTGGGTCCCCCAGGGGGGCACTCACGATGCGTGAGGAGAGCCGAGGGGGCCCTAAAGCATTCGCCTAAGCTGAGGCTGGGCAGGGCTGAGCAGAGCCAGAAGCAGCCTTTAGAGCTGCCCGCCACAGGCTCTGAGCAGCTGCTGAGCTCCCGGTAGCTGTCACCTTTGTACTAAGTCTGAGTGTGAAATGCTCGCGGTGCCTGGTATCCAGTGCCGGCTGCCCTGGCCGGGGAGTGTGGGCACACTGTGCCATCTTTCATCATGGACCGTGCATGGGCTGGGCCCAGGTTGCCTCCCTGTGCCGAGCTAGGTTTCCCGGAGGTTTTTCTAAGCACATTTGAAAGTGTCGGACTCACGGGGAAGGTCAGCAGCAGGGCCGCTACTCACTTTGGGCTCCATGAAGCCACTCCTTGGAGCAGATTGCGGCTCTGCAGATCACAGAGCACCAACTGTGCTCCCCGGGGGGAGATGGATTTTCCTGCCAGGGAACAGATCCTCACAGCTCCAGGAATCCTTGATGACAAAGTGTTCTCTGCACGTGGCAGCCAGGCACTGAGGGGCTGCATGGGCTTGGTTGTCTCCTGGCTGGTGGCTCCATCGAGGTCCACCTGCAGGGACCTCACTCCAATGGGCCTTCACCAGCATGACCCTGGGGGCTCAGGGCCCCACTGCTGGTCCTCATGTGGCCAAGAGCTCACCAAGGCCCCAGAAAGGAAGCCGGGAGAGGACAAGGAGTGGAAATGGTGGGAGTATGCTACCCGCCTGTCTGTGTCTGCAAAATTCACCTGCACTAGTAAGACAATAAAATTTTAAAAAGAAGCAGAGCATTCCTCCCTGCCTGGCCACATGGCCCTGACTTCCTGAGGTGAGGGGTTGCCCATTCACACTGAGGAGAACCCCAGCACTACCTGCCTCCTTGTGGGAGGGAATCTTGCCCTTGGCCCCCTTCTTCCTGTCCAAGTGGGACTTTGCAGTTGTCTTCCCTAGCAGTGTAGGGTGGGCGACCCTGGGCCTGGTCAGCACCAGCAGCCATGGCGAGGCACCACAGGCACAGCACAAAGCTGCACAGTTGTCCCCTCCCTCTGTGGAGCAGGTCAGGGTGTCGAAGGCCAGTTCCCCCCAGGACCTCTCCAGGGAGTGCAGAGCTGCCTTCTCCCTGTGTCCGTGTCCTCACATAGTCGTCCCTCAGCTGTGTCCTCATCTCCTCCTCTTACAGGAAGCCCAGTGCTCCCCAAGGACCTCAGAAAGCCTGGTGCGTGGCTCTATCTCTCAACATAGTCTTTTGGGGTTCACTCTGCTGGCCTGTGGCATGTAAACCTGGGGTACAGCTGACTTTGCACAGTGCCTGGTGGGAAGTCCTGTCCCTGCTCACCTCCTACTTTCCTACAGCCTTCTTTCCTCTTCATGTGACACTCGACCTGACTCCAGGTGGGGCAGGGATGCGGACGCTGGTTGGTCGGTCCGTCCTGTCTCCATGAAGGCAGAGCCACACAGCCTGGCACCTGCGCTGGCGGAACTGTCCGTGTTCTCTGGGGCCCTGTGTGTCATGGGTGTGAGCCCTGGGCTGTCCCTGAGCTGGGTTCAGCTCCTTGGGTAACAGGGATTCCCATATGCAGAGTGCTCACATCTCCTTCACAGCATGATCACACTGCCTCCACCAGGAGCCAAGCAGAGGCCTGAGCCCTGCAGCCTTGCCTTGGATTCACTTGGCTCAAGGGAGAGAAGAGGGTGGATGTGGAGTGGGAACAGGCAGGGAACTGGAGGCCACCGCACCCGCCCAAGCCCACAGGAGTCTCCAGACACTGGGCTGTAGCCCTGGGACTGCAGGGCTTGTGGATCTGTTCCTTAGAGGAGCAATCCAAGGACTTGGTGAGGGATCTGGCTGTTCTTGGTGGTTTAGTTAGGGCTCTTGAGAGGCAGGGAATCAATATAAACATATATATGATGACACAGGGTTTAGGAAGTCACCTCATGGGATCAGAAGAGGAGCCTCAGTGGGGTAACAGGTGGAGGAACCCAAAATGGCGGCCTGCATCCCGGAGGAGCCAACAGCAAAAGGCTGGAGCTCACTGTCGTCACCTGCATATATAGCGGAAGACAAAACGGTCTGCACTGGAAGGTGAAGGGTCTGGAAACAGAAGTCCAAGTGTGATGGTGTAGACCAGAGCTCCTCCTCCAAAGGAAGGCAGGGTCCCTTCTTTGCCTTTCACTCCACCTGGCCCGCAGGCCTCTTGTTTGGTGCCACTCACATCTGGCGGTGGGGCTTGTCCTCGCCCCCCAGTTTGCAACAAAGATCTCAATCACTCGGAACTTCATAACCTGCTGGGTGGCTCTGACTTAAGCTGAGTTGACAAGTAACAGTGAGTGGTCAGACCAGTGACAGCCAGTCCCTCTTGGAGGCCCTTAGTCACAGGCCAGCCACAGACAGTGGCCTGGCACCTGAAGGAGCTAGAGGGTGTGGCGAGAAAGTGGTGTTTGACCAGCATGAGGTAAATGTCAGAGGTTCTGGATTTGAAATGGGGTGGAGTGGTGGGGGCGGGTCCATGTGGGGAGAAAGATGTCACTGCATGTGTTGAGGTGAGGGGCTGGTGCCCCAAGCTGCCTCAGCTCTCCTAGAGAGCCCTTGCACGGGTCTCAGGAGTGTGGGTGCCACTGCTGATGGCCCCTGTCCCCAGGTTGCTTCCACATGGGTGTCCCCATGTGCACTCGTGCCAGATCTGACCATGTGGAGTGGGCAGGATCACAGTGGTGCAGTGGGGTCAGGTTTTGGTGTCACCCACAAGTAGGGAGGATATTTGCATCGCAGAGCTTCAGGGTAGTTTGGTACTGGACTCTACAGGAGTGGAATTCAGTGACCCTGAGCCTTCATCCGGGCTGAACACCTCCCTGAGGAGGGCAGAGAAAGGAGACGTTTCTGTAATTGCTCCGATCTGATTCTCTGCCCCGTTTGGGAGCCCGGCGCCCACACTGAGGATGCCTCATTAAAGTTTGAGGGAAATGTGCCCACGTCTCCGGCCCCTGGAGTCAGGCAGAGGCGTGCCGTCTTTGTAAATGAACTCATTAGGGGACCGAAAGGGAAGCGAAGCTTCTTGGTTCTGCGACGCCATCTGGTCCCCCCAAATCTCCACTAATTTGAATATTCAGGTAGAATTCAAAATCTGTCATTTCCAAGCAGAGCCGCTGGGTCAAGGCAATCAGGGTTCTGGCCGCTTGGGAGACAATTAGGCGCAAGACCCTCGGAATTTCTCTTTGTCACAAGTTCTCCACAGCTGCACCCACATCTTCTGAAGAGAGCAGAGCTGCCGGGGCAGAAGAGGCTGAACTGCCCCCCACACCCACGGCATGCCCCCCCAGGGCCCCTCCCAGGGCCAGGGGATGGCCCTGCTCCCCTTGGTGGGGCACACGTGCAACTGCTTGCCGATTCCCACTGTCCTTGACCACAGTGCCCACATGGCGCTTCCTCCAAGTGGGGGCCAGTACTGACTCAGCCACCCGCTGTGGCACCCGGCTTGCCAGACAGGGATGGCAGCTGGGAACTGATCCCGGAGGAAGGGGCAGTTTGTTACATGAGGGTCATTTGGGAGACACAAGAGTGGTGAGTACCTGGAGACCCCAGCTCCAAGCTCTGCAGCCCCGTGTCCTGCCACAGATGGATTAGATGTCCCCACAGCCTATGCTGTTTCCACCTCCCATGGCCTCTCTGACCTCTGGGCTCCTGTCCATAGCAGAGGACACTACAGCTGCAGTAGCAGCTGCGGGCTTGGTCCAGATGATGCTGCCGCACTTGGTCTTGGTGCTGGCCCTGAGCTTGCACCCCAGACAGGCATGTGATGAGTGTTTGGGGCTGGGATGGTGGTGAAGAGGCCACAGGCTAGCAGTGTTGAGGAACTGTTCTGTCCTGGGGAAGAGGTGTTGGGGCTGGGTGGGGCTGTGACCATCCTGCCTCCCACTTCTAATCCCAGGGACTCCTGGGCACTGGGCATATGCCCTGTGCTGGGAGCCCCTGCCCCTCTTGTCAGGCTCTATGCTGAGGGTGGCTGTACCCCAGGGCTCCTGCTGCCTCTTGTCCACCCCTGTGGACCCAGCTGCCCCAGAATCTCAGGCTATGGCTATGGCTGGAAGGTGCCTGGCTGCCCTAGGAGTTTCAGGGGACTTGGGTTGCATGAGCTGACTGCCACGGCACAGTCACAGAAAGTGTCTGCTGGTGGCTTCAGGGTGATGCCACTCTCCTGGGGTATGCTTGGCCTCTTGCCCGTGCAGCTGAGGAGAGCCCAGAAGCACCTGGTGGGAAGATAGGTACACAGCCCCTCACTGAGCGCTGAGGACTTTGGCCGTAGAGGCAGAGCTAGGGTTTGTGCCACTCAGGGTGATCATTCAATTTGCCACCCTCTGATATATCTGAATGCGTTAAGCTATGTAAGCAGAAAATTAAAACAATGTATAGAGAAAAATGTACCTAATTTTTTACAATTATTTATTTATTAAATAAAGGTACAGTAATCTGCAATGCTACTTAAAGTAGAAAATTAAAATGACCTATTAAGATAATTTTTGCATAGGTTTATTCATTACATAGAAAAACTGCAATAATCTAGAATGGTACTTCTCTTGCCTTTTTAAAAAAGTCATCAGTGACATCATTAAAGTCAATTTCTCCTCTTAATTCTTGTTCTATGGATAATATGGCAAGATTTTCTAATCAGATGTGTCAGACAGACATAGAAACTTTAACATCGAATATGGATCACTGTAAGTTGTTATCATAATGTTATGATCCATAATAAACTATGATAATAGTTAACCAATGTGAGTGAAGGAAATAGAATAATCATATTAGTAATAATATTTTATGCCATTATTATTTTCTTTTTGGTACCAGGAATCAAACTCAGGACCTTGTGCTTGCCAGGCAGGTGCTTGTGTGGCTGAGCCATGTCCCCAGCCTGAGATCTCTTTACAAAACATTATAAATGTTGCAAAAGTGCATTCAGTAAGAAATGAAGTAACATTTTAAGAGCACAATGCTCTGCAGGTGTAGCATTTGTATTTTGACTTACCTGAAGAATTGGAAGCCAACCTAGGCCCCGGCCTCAGCTTTGCACCCCCAGAAGCCCAGGCCAGAGAGTGGGCGCCACCTCCTTCTCTCTTGGGAGCACTGCCCCGGGGGCTGCTCTGTTGCTGCTCCAAGGCCCTGCCCTCCACACACCCGGGTGCCTGTTCCCCCTTCCCACCCCAAGGGAAGAGAAGGAGGAAGAGGAAGAGAGAGGGAAAGGGACGGAGAGAGAGAGGACTTGCGGTGAGATTGTCGGAGACTGGGGTGAGCCCAGGTGGTTCTCAGAGTGAAAAATGAATGAGCAAAAAATGTGCTCAGCCCCAACAAGGCTCAGAAGGAAGGTCTGTTTTTCTGCTATACTATCCCAGGCAGCGAGGACAGTGCACACTGGGACCCCATGATGGATGCAAACAGACCCGACAGCCTCCCCTGTTGTGCAACAGCCTGGGCTCAGGAGTGTCCAGAGATGTCTTCCCCTGAGGGTGGGCAGGTCTTCCTGTGTGCAGCTCGGTCCTGCCCACGGGTGCTTGTGGAGTGAGGGAAGGGCAGAGGCCTGGCCACTGGGGCTTCTGCAGACCAGGGGAGGGTGTGCTGTTGGCTGGGGCAGAGTCCCCACAGATCGCCCAGCTGAGAGATGGGGAACCACCTCCCCTCCTGCCCACACCAAGCTCTGTACACTGGAGCAATGCTCACATCTGAGCAGAGAGACCCACTGTGGGGCCAGAGGTGTTGGCTGGGCACCAGCTAATTTTGCATTTTCATGAAATGTTCCAAGGAGATGGGAATCCAGTGGTTCAGACTGTGTGCTCTATCTGAGATGTGCTGCTGTGTGCTCCCTATCAGAGTGGGGAGGAGCTGCCAGGCACTGATGAGATTTCCAAGATGAGGGATCAGAACAGCTGAGGACAGTGCCCAGAGGGGAAGATCTCCCACCAACAGGGCAACGTGGGGACACAGGGTCCCCAGGCTGGTGTCTCAAGGACTTCTGCCCCACAGTGGGTGGTGGCTTCCTCCCGGGCTGGCCTGTGACCTTGGTGGGTTCCTCAGAGCCGGCACTGTGGATATCCTGGTCACCACAGGAGGCTGGGAAGACAGGACTATGCCTGCCTGTTGCCCCTACACAGTTCTTTCTGTTCTTTGGTGCAAATTTGAAAGACAGTGGTGAGAAGTCCAAGTGCTTACTCACACTTAAAGCGTTTACCAACACGTGCTATGTGTGGGCACACACTTCCCTTTACCCATTGTCTGTGTACCTACCAAACCTCTCTCACTGGCCACTGGCCATCCACTCATCTGCCATCGATCTATCCACATCTATCAGCCCACCACCTGCCCATGAGGGACCCATGTGCTACCCACCTGGTCACAGGGCCAATGTGCCACAGAATGCCAGGATTGCCGTTGGAACCTGGGGACTGGGCTGTGGTTTTGGGCTTCAACCCTGGAGGCTGAGAGCTAAGGAGGAGGCTTAGAGAATGACCTAGAGATGGTCACAGCACAGCCAGGCGTGGGCTGAGGGTGGGAAGAGTCAGCACCTCCGGGTGCTCACCCACTAAGCTGCTACCTCTTCATGTCCAGCTGCGGCAGACACGCTCCTTTTCCAAGGGTGGCTCTGATGCCTGGGTCTCGGCTGTCCACCCTGGGGGCTCAGTGCCGAGGGGCATGGTGGGCCCCACCCACTGCACCCGTCCAGGTCCCACTGCAGACCGCCTCTGCCCCTGCTGAAAGCTTCTGAGAGGCTTCTCAGGGTGCTGTTGCCATCTTTCTAGCCCTGGGGGTGCCCTGAGTGCTCAAGGAGTGACCGCCCACCATACACGGTCACTCTTCTGTCTCTGCAAAGCTCCAAGGGCCGAGCACCCCCAACCCCCTATGGCCACAGATGAGGTCGCCCCAGCTGCATTGAGGAGCTACACCACGGGGACACTTTCCTGCTCAGCCGTGGCCCTGCCCAGCTGGCCTTGGCGAGGCCACCAGAGAGCACTGGGAGGAGCTCCTTGACATGTCTGTGTTTGAACCCCAAGTCATAGCGCTATCTGCCCTTCAGAGGCAGCATCCTCAGGTACCAGGTGAGCTGGCACAGGAAGGCACCTCTGGGCCCTCTAGACCCACAGATTCTAGGAAAACCATGCTGCTCAGAAAAGGAGGCCTGTGCAGAGCCACAGCAGGAAAATGCCATCACCCTCTGCCCTGTCCTTGTCCTCGTCAGTGCCTGTGCCTGCCAGGTGCTAGGCTGTGCCCCTGGGTGCACAGGGCTGGGTCTGGTGTGGAAAGGAGCCTGTCTCAGCTCTGAGGTGATGTCCACAGGCGTCACCAGCAGGCTGGCCTGGTCCGAGCCTCTCCAAGTTCCCTGAACAGGCGGCAGGGCTCTGAACCTGTAGCAGCAGCTCTGAACCTGCGGCAGCAGGGGGAGTGATGCAGAGGGGGAAGCACAGGCAATTACCGTAACTGCTGTAGCATGTTATCTTATTACCACGCAGGACAAAAGTTTCCCGGTGTTTGGTTCCAAAATGTCATGTCAGACAAGACCTGGCTTTCCTCCCGAAATTTTTAATCTTCCACGTGGAGCAGCCAGGGCCTCCTAATAGGATAGGCACAGCAATAGCCCATTGTCAGTGGCCACGGGCGGCCTTGCTGTGGCTCCCGGCTGGAGTATGAAAAAGCCAGCGGTGCCTGCCGCTGTGGCAGTAGGACCTGGAGCCCAGCGCCCACACGGTCCTGCTGTGCCGGAAGCTGAGCCTTTGCGAGGTGGTGCTGCAAAATTAGGCCAGAGACCTGCTGCGTCTGGTGCCCTGGGAATTGAGCCAGGTTCTCCTCTAGCTCCTGGCAGCTGTACACAGCCAGGGACTGGCTACCTCACCCACACATGTGCCCTCGCTTGCCTTTCTGGGTGGGCCCCTGCCAGCCCATCCCTGGGCCCATGTATCTCCTGCTTGCAGAGTCAGGACAGTTTCTTTATGGAATTTAGGAATTTCACGGTTCTAGCCAAACTCACACTCTGAACGCCTGCAGGTGAGGTTGTGCCTCACCTGTTTTTCACGGCTGCAGAGTATTTCCCAGCACTGTGGATGCCTTACTCCAGATGGCTCTCACCTGCAGGAATGTTATGAAGATGGCACAGGGGTTTTCCACAAGCCCCACATGTGTCCCCCGTCATTCGTATTAGCCTGTCCTGTTCCTTGCAATGCTGTTCACACGGTTCAGCCAAGTTTCCATTCACTCGGGGCACCCCATGTCTCCCCAACCTCCTTCTTCCTCCTCAGCATTCTGGCCAGGCCCACTGACACTTTGTTTCCTGTCCCTGGGTCCCCTCAGGCTTGCCTGTGTCTGAGCCCAGGACAGTTGAGCACAGCTGCCTGTGTATTTGGCAGTGTGGCCTCTCTTAAAAGTGTCTGGTGTTACTCTTAGGGCGAGCCCAGCTCCAGCATCTCTGGGGGTGACCAAAGAGGACAGTCCTTGCCACCCATAGCACAGGGGCACCATCCTGCTGCCCGGGCCTGGCAGCAGTGTCCTCCCCATTCCTGTCCGGTGTGGAGAGCAGGTGCTCTTCCAGGGCCACCTGCTGCTGTGGGCGGGGCACTGCCTATTGGCCCAAGACCTCCAGCACCTCAGGCTCTGTTGCACCAGTGGAAGGGACAGGACAAGACAGGCAGGGCCGGGGTGCGGTACACGGCAGCCCCGGAGGGGGGTTGCGTGGCTCCTGCCTGTGGCGGGCGGGTGGTGCCCTGGTCCCCGTCTCCGGTCCCCATCTCCAGTGTACCCTCTGCTGGCCATGCTGTTCTCACTCCTGGAGCACGGAGACCCATCCCGCAGGCGGAAGAGGTAAAAAATTCCAACCTAGTTAAACTAGACCCAGTGAGAAAGGAGAAGGGCTATAGGGTTCATTTTTTTCTGTTTTCTAGAAAAAGGCCAAGGGATGTAGGAAAATGAGCTAACTGAACTAGATGCTGGTCTGCCCTGACACAGGAACTCCAGGCTGCCTATCCCATGGGGCTGACAGCCCTGGGCCCTGCCATGCCCAGGTGGCTTGGGAGGGGACATGGGAGGGATGGGGCCTCTCAGCCCCTGAGCCCTGACCCGATGGCCATGCTGCCTCAGAGCATGTCTGGAGGTCCATGACAGGAAGCGGTACAGGGCTCCCCAGCGCTGTGGCATGGGTGGAGGGCAGGCCAGGCGGGGCTCCAGGAGTGACAGGTGCTGTGGACCTGCCCAGGTGGGTGGTCAGTGAGGGCACTGAGAGGTAGGCAGTGGCTTCCTTCTGGGGTTAGGGACTAGGGTGAAGCCACGCCACGCTTGCCTTCTTAGGCCAGTGACCTGCAGAGACAGTGTGGGCTTAGGGGTACCTCCCGTCCCTTGCTGGATAGACACCCAGTGAGGCCATGTAGGCTCTGTGTCCCCGGGCTCCCAGTCATGGGTGCCATGACCAAGGGACAGAGTGGGGCAAGGTCAGGCCTTCCCGGAGTAGACACAGGGCCCCTCTCCCCAGCCCACTGCTGCCAGAACTTTTCCCCAGGGTGCTTCCCACCCAAGTGCAGGGCACCGCAATCTGCCAGTCACATGGGAGGAGTAACATGCAGCTGTGAGCCCCAATACGCCCCAGGGTTCTGCTGTCTGCAGGAGTTCACAATCCGTGGTGAGATGCTGGGTGCTGCCCTATGCCTGGGGGCCTCCAGCACCTCCTGCTGGCAACCTCCTGCAGGAGACTGGGTGTGCGGGGGGGGGGTGAAGTTCCTGTCACCCAGTTTCCAGTGACAGCGGCAGGCTGGCCTGAGCCTCTCACGGTGCTCCAGGTCTGAGGCATCATCCACTTCACCTGCATGTTGACCATGAGAGGCCGTTGAGATAGCTCAAAATGTCAGGTAGGGAAACTGAGGCTCCCAGGACCTTAGCGGGCAGCACTCCACATGGTGCCAGGTGGCAGAGGCTGGGCCCAAGTGTAGTGACAGCACCCCCAAGCCTGTCATCCACGAGGCTCAGAGTGACCCTCAGCATGGAGTGTGTGGACCATCATGCTCCAAGGTACAGGGATACATCTGTCCTCAGAAACCTGCAGGTGACGTGCTGGAACTTTCAGGGAGCGCAGGGGCCACCCACCCAGAGGGGCCTGTGGTATCACCAGCATCATACAACACCAGATCTGTGACACAGGTGGGACCCAGCATGGCCACATGGGGGGGAACCTCAGGCTTCCTAGACAGCACAACACAGCCACCGTCCCTGGCGAGAGCAGATCTCCAGCAGCGCTGACAGCTCCTGGGCCTCCGTTGGTGGGGTGGGGAGAGGAGGGAGAGGATGCGGAGCAGCCTCTCGGGTCTCCAAGCCCTGGTCCCCTGGTGTGCACGAGGTGCAGAAGAACACAGCTGTCCTGGGCCTTCGGGTGCTTGTCCACATCTCCAGCCAGAGCCCGAGTCCCAGAGGTGCAGATCGGATGAATGGATGAGTTGGGAGGGTTTCCTCATGGCATAGGGAGACAAATTAGTGCCTGGTGATTAAGGAGAAAGTAATGAAGTCCTGCCTCTTCCACTGGACTCTTCCTGTCCTGTGATACTTTCCCAGGGCCCAGCTAAATGTGCCTCCACTTTCCTGGTCTTGAAGATGGTAACTGCTAAAATCACTCAGGCACTGAGTCACTTCATGATTTCTCACAGACTTGCAGATTCTTCAAGCTGCCATGTGCCCTGATGCCCACCTGGGCTCAGGATCCAGACACCTTGTGGTCGGGGCTGCTGCTCTGCTGGCTACAGCTCAGGTTCCCAGAGGCCTGGGTACAGGTGGTGGTGGGGAACAGCTGCAGCTCATCTGCAGACCACGCTCTGTGCATGGGCATAGAGGGGCCCTAGAGGCAGAGGGCCAAAGGGTGCCCTCCCAGCCTCCCCACCCGCTGCCTCCAGCCTCTTCTGGCCTCGGGCATGTGTGGCTGACAGCTGTGAGCAATAAGAATGGGGCATCCGGTTAGAGCCAGACAGGTACTCAGGCTGGACAGAGGTCAGACTGCTTAGAGTCCAGCTGGGAGCAGAGCGATTGGATTTACGGAGCTGGACCACTGTTCTGCACAGACGTCATGGGAGCTGTGTGGCGAATCACAGAGAAAATGAGTTGTGTACGGTCATTTATGCGAGGGATTTTTCTTATACAATCTGCCTTGTTTCACCTGGTTCTGAACAGACATCAGTGGAACCTTGGGGAGTGCCGTCAGGCACACCAAGTGCTACTTGTTACTGGAGAGGGTGTGGGGAGAGACCGGTGATGAATGCTTGGCGAGTACAAGCTTCTTAGGGTGAGGACTGGGGTCCAAACAGCACCAGCCAGCAAGATGGAGAAATAAATTAATGTCCTCGACTACAAAGAGCTTGCGATATGGAAAGCTACTGTCAGCAGGCCTCCCTGCGGAGCAGGACCAGGCTGCCCTGGCAAAGTCACTGTCACTCCAAGGACGTCCAGTGGGGTTGGGGATGGTGCTTGGAGTCCAGGTTGCCCAGGGGTGGGGCAGGAAGTGTAGCCGAGTCCCCTGACCCTGGGGGCCCTTGCCAAGTGCAAGGGCTGAGCAGCTGCACCTGAGCCCTGGGGTGGCGGCTGCAGAGACCACCATGTCTGCCACACAGAGCTGGGCAGACCCTGGGAGGGAGAGTGCCCCGACCCTGCCAGCTTGGGCTCTGCTGGCAGCGTGGTGCTTTTGTGTTACCTGCTTGGTTCCTTTCATTTCCACATAGGGTCTAAGGAGCTGCAATTAGCAGATGGTTCAAGGTCTATTAGGCAGCACCGTCCCCCGCCCCCTCCAATGCCACTGGAATCAGAGATTGGATTTCTTAACGACAGAAGAATTAAGTAATGGGCCTGAGCAGGGCCGCGGGCAGCCATGTGAAGCCATGTGCAAAATTGATATTTCAACAAGCCTGATAACGTATTAGGGCAACGGCCGTGCTGTGTCGCAGCGTCACGCGATAAATCTTCCGTCAAACGCCTGCGGGGGCCGTCAGAGTCAAGGGGCACGGAGAAGGCTGTGGGCCCTTGCTGAGGAGAGGAAGGCAGAGAGACTGGCTGTGCGGCGAGGCTCCGGGTCTGGATCCCCCTTTCTGGGCACAGGGTGCAGGCTGACACCCAAGAGCCCAGGTCCTTGGCCACACCTGGATCCCAAAGCGCTCCCGGGCACTCAGATGACGCTCACTGCAGCTGGGACCTCACAGTGCTCACACGGGCTGGGGACCGTGAGGTGGTCACAGTCCATCTTCACTTTGATTTGTGACTGCGAGCTGAAGTGGAGGGGCCGGGGACAAGATGCTCGGTGACAATTTTATGAAGATCAATGTTGTTAGGGACTGAATCCTTGTCTGAAATAATTTGTATAAAATATAGTCGCATTAGATGAGAATCTGCACTGAATTATCAGCTAATGGGGTGTTGAATTGTGAGAAGCCTCTGGCTTTCTCTGTGGGATAATTGGACGTGACGTGCGCACGATTGGCTCAGAGGGGTTGAGGACAAGAAGAGCCCCTGGCCTGGCAGGTGTCTCTGGACAGCCCCATGCTGCCCTGTCCCCTCCCTGTGACAGTCATGGACCCCAAATGCAGGGAGCCTACCTGACACCTCTACTTCCCCTTGCTCCCCAGAGTGGTATCTGCCAAGCCCTGGCTCCAGCCCCACCCTAGACCCTCATCCTGGCTGGTCCTGTGTTCATCCCAAGCAAGCACCCTGAGATGGGGAGGGCACGCCTATCCCATGGATGGAGAAGAAAGGATGGAGGGGGATGTCCTGGGTCCTCTCCTGAGCTTTGGCTGCAAGGGACCTGGGGACCCCAAGGATTTGCTCCAAGAAGATTTGCCCCTGCACAAGTGGGGTCTCCAGACTAGGGCTCAGCAGTGCTCGCCTCCCTGCCTCCCTTCTGGTTACCTTATGCCCCACTAAGCCAGCAAAGGAAACCAGGATACAGCCTTGGGGACCCAGAGGACCCTGAGGACAAGGTCCAGTACTCAGAGGGGGTCTCCCAACTTGGACTATCCCCCTTGAGAGTCCTCAGAGCAGTGCTGGGTTGAGCAGCCCATGTCAGATCTGGCGCTCAGTCATGGGGGCACTGTCTACCTGCTTCGTGGGCCAGAAAAATGGAAACAAAACCAGGATCCCAGCCAGAAGTGACTGTGGGTCCTGCTTCAGAGAGGTGGGCAGTGGCTGGCCGGCTGTTTATCTGAGTGTGGTAGTCACTGTGTTAAACGTCACTGAGGCCCTTAGCAGGCACCCTGGGCCCCAGCCTGGCTCAGTGGGCCCCTGTTCGATCCCCATGTGTGAGGTGAGCCCCACTGGGCTGGCCAGTGTGACAGGCAGCTCCCCTGCAGGCCTCTCCTTGGGTATCTGTGTTCTGAGACGGGGCGGCCCTGTGCAGATGCCCGGCCCCTGCCCTCAGATACCTGCTGTCCTCCTCTGTGTCAGTAGGGTCTCAGCTGGGATCAGGAGACCACCCGGCATTGTTGTTCAATGGTCATGGCCTGTGGATACCTGAGCAAAGGGGTTGGGAGGTCTGGCTTGCCCAGTGGCTCCCCAGGGACCATGTGTGGCCAGGCTCCCCTTCCCTGCAAGATGGGATGGGCCAGGGACCAGGGGCCTGAAGGGGCTCTGGTGACCCCAGGACTGGGAAATGGCCACTTCAGGGCACGGCCACCCCTGGCGATAGCTGGTGGCCACCTGCTCCAGCCCCTACTTCAGTCCCTGTGGGGCTCCTCTGGGTGCTGGATCTCTCTGGCTCTGCACTGATGCCAGGTATGGCAGCCTCAGGCAGGGAGTATGCCCAGGCCTAGCTGTCCCTCCTACAGCCCCTGGCAGTGCTGCCCCCTGCAATGACAGGGCTGAGCACAGTAGGCTGCAGACAGACCCGACAGAGTGGCATCTTTGGTCCCCAGATGCCCCCAGGAGGCAGCCTTCCCTCCCCTCCCTCTGCTCCTCTACCGCTGGTGCTGAGTCCTCGGGTGGGTGGTCCCTCTCGGTGTCCCACTGGAGTGAGTCTTTACAATACCTTCTGGCATTTGGTGACCCCTCCAGAGAGCCTCTGGACCAGCAGAGCCCACATGGAATCCCCACCCCCGTAGGCTTGGGTCCAGCCCTCCAGGGGCCAGCTGCCCTGTTAGGCAGGTGGGTGTCTGGAATCTGGCTGGAGGGAGACATTTGGGTCAGAGGAGAGGGACAGGAGATGCTACCGTGTGCTAGGACCCCTCGGAAGGCACAGGTCAGCGGGTGGTCCCGGGTGACAGTGTGGGCCAGGTGGGGGCCCAGGGTCTGGCACTGCCTACCTACGACTGCCAGCTCTGCCCTCCCCGATGACCTTGCTGGCCCCTGGTTTCCAGCTGCTGTCGGCTCTGATTAATGAAGCCATAGATCACTCTACACTCGTGCCGGCTCCCTGGGCTGTGGCAACTAATTCTGCCACATAATGGAATGTGAACACTGTCTAATTTCCAAATTAAAACCCAGATGGATGGATGGTCGCTCCCCAGGCTCAGGCTGGGGGGCTGTGGCCCTGGAGGGGAGGGGCAGTCATGGAGCAGGCTGAGGTCCTGGGGGCCCCAAGTTTGACCTCCCAGAGTCCCCCAGCCCCAGTACCATCCCTGAGTCTGGAGATCTGATGCCTTGGGCTCCAGCCCTCAGCCTCAGGCTCCACGATGTCTACAGAAACCCTGAGGCTGGCTGGACAACACTCGCGGGAGACCTGCGTAGAGGCAGGGGGAAGCAAGGGGACAGGGCCTGCAGAAGGTTGTCCTTGGTGCTCCAAAGCCAGCCTGGCGGCTGTTGGGGTGACCGGCTGGAGCAGGACAGGTGCTGGGATGGGGGCAGGGCTTGAGGTCAGGGACGGTGAAGCCGCAGCCTCCCAGGACGGCAGCCAAGCCACGTGGATGCCAGGCAGTACACCTGCGGCATCTGGTTTATTTCGTGGCTGTCTCCAGGCTGAGTCCCCAGCTAGTGGCCGCCCGTCAGGGTCCTTGTTGGGACTCGTCCCCTTGCCCTGGGCAGATCCGCTCTCCGGTCACCACAGCCTCGCAGTACCCTCTGGCCTGGGGCAGTGTTCAGGACTGAGTCAGGAAGCCACACCTTGGACAGGCACACTGGGCTTCCGGGGGCCGTCAGCCGTCCTTCCCGACCCCTCCAAGCCCACTCTCCTGTGTCCTGTATTTCCCATTGGCTGGGCTGGTGGCGGGTGTGGGTGCAGGGCTGCTTGGGACACCGCCCGTGTGCGCAGGTGCGGGGTGGGTGGTGTGGGTAGCCGCCGAGGCAGCTCCCGTTGTCTCTGAGCCGGTAGACATGCGGATCCTACCCTACCCGCAAGGTGCTACTGTGGCTTTGGGATTCTGCAGCTCGCATTCATCATCTACAAACTCAAGTTTGTAACAGGAAATAGAGCTGTAAATTGTTCTGTGGCTGCCGCTGTCAGCGGTAAGCGGACGCCTGGAATGCTAACTGCACGGTCCTCCGTGACCCCCCGGCTCACGAGAGAGGGAGAGAGCACAGCAGAAAGCCACCACCCCGGGGACGGGATGGCCTGTGGGACCCCACCCCAGGGCAGGGCTCGTGCAGGACAGTGCAGCTCTGCATCCGAGGGCTTGGGCATTTCTGACCCTCTGGTCCCCAGCCTGGCCAAGGCCCCAAGGTGCACTGGGTGTGCCATCTACCCAGGGTGTGTAAGAGACAGAGGTGCCCTCTGGGCAGCAGAAGGGCCAGAGGGCACAGGGACAGGAGGGTGGAGGGGCATCACAGGACCCCACAGTGAGCCCCTCACTCCTGGCTGAGCCAGGACATCAGGACCAGGTACCCGTGCCCTCTCCATCGCTTTCCTCCAGCCATGCTGGCCCCTCCGCTGCCCAAAGGGCATCTCCTGCCCCTCGGGATCCCTCCCTCCCATCTCCTACCCAGGCTCCGGGGGTGCAGGTCCTGTTCTTCCCAGCCCCTCTGGGTGTTTCTGAGGTGCTGCCTGCACATGCTCCCCAGGGCTGCATGGAGGCCACTCCCTGCTGCGCAGCACAGCAGAAGCAGCCTTCCCCACACACCCAAATTGCCCATTCGGCATCTTCAGGACCCTGCAGCATGAGGAGGGGTCAGGACCGAGGTGGGCTTGGCTGGGCACCCCCTTTAGTCAGGCAGGGGGAGCTAAGCCCCCTCCTTTCAGCACCCCAACAATCTCCTGTGGCCACCTAGACCCTCTCGGCCATGAACTGATGGGAATGGAGGAGGCACAGAGCCAGGCCTTTGGCCTCAGATGCAGGGTGTCCACTGACTGGTGTTTGTGTCTGCATGGCGCGGTGTGGCGCTTTGTGACGCTGTGTGGCCTCTCTGACCCCTGAGGCTCGTGTTGGTACCTGGAGATAAGAAACTCCATGTGCAGACTGCTGAGGACAGTGAGCCTCCCACTGCGGGTCCTTGGGTATCTGTGTGGTGGGCACTGGCCCAGCCCTCCCTGCATGCACAACTTTGTGTGTGAGGTGCCCAGTGTTGGTTGGTGAGTGTTGTGCTTGCTCAGGTCCTGCAGCAGGGGAGGGCAGGGCAGCCTTCCAGCCCCCAGCCTCTGTGCACCCAGGGGACCTGAGTCTGTGACCCATGAGGCCCCTGCCCACTCCTGCAGGCCGCTTTGTCCTTGTCCTCTTTGAATAGAGCTGTGTCCTCTCTGAGCTGCACCCACCAAGGCCAGGCTGGCCTGGCCCAGCCGTGAGTCACCTTGGGTTGAGTGGGCAGTGCAGAGGGTACAGTGCTGAGCACCATCCCAGGGTCACACTCGAAGGTAGCAGGCTGATCCCCGAGCCTGAGCCATGGGGTGGAGGCAGAGCAGGTGCTTCCTTCCTGCTGCAGATTGGTGGTGGTGTAAACAAAAAGCATAGGAATTTATTAAAGCCGTCATTTCTCAATTTGCTTGGGCACCTTGCAGTAATTAGCCGCCAGCGCATTTGCACCTGCGTACTTTGTGTGCCTGGGATGGCTCTGCCACTCAGGCTCTTGGCAGCTCCACTGTCGCCATGGGGGAATCCTCTCTGTGGGACACTGCCTTCCACTGCTGCCTTCTGTGGAGCGCGGGGTCAGGCTGGGTTGGCACAGGCTGCAAGTAAAGCGGCCGTCTCCTGCCCCAGAGCTAGCACTAGTCCATCCAGGCACAACTCCAACGGCTCCCTGTTGCCTGCAGCCTCTCCTCACCTGGCCAAGGCTGCACCAGGAGGGGGCCTCTCCTCCTGGGTCCAGCTGCAGCCCAGCCTGGTCGCTGCACTCCTGTGTTCTCCTGTCTTTGAGGTCCCATGGTCCGAAAGCCCTGAGAGACAGGGCTGCTCCTGCTCCTGGGAAGGTGTGGTCTGGGCAGAGTTTGCTTGCTGGAGTCCCCAAGTTCTCCTGCACCTTGGGTGGGACACAGGCAAGGCTGGGGCCGTGGGGTCCCAGGAGCGCATCTATCCAGGGGGAAGCTGATAAACGGGGATTCCTAGGGCCCTCTGCAGGACCCTGGTAGGGTCTCGTCCCTGGCTCTGGCCCTGCCTTGGGTTTTAGTTGTTAACTGGCAGACACACTGTGGATGTCCTGGGTCAAACACAGGCCACGTGTCCGGAAAGTGTGACCCAGTGGATCACAAGTTGCCATTCTCTTTTAATCACCATTTTAAGCCTCTCTGAGGTTTTGTTGTTGTTGTTGTTTTGTGTGAGACTGGGTCTTACTATGCTCTCAGGCTGGCGTTGAACTCGCTGCAATCCTCTTGCCTCAGCCTCCTAAGTGCTGGGATTGCAGGCATGTGCCACCTCTGTTTTGAATCTGCATTCCAGGGCTCCTTGCTTGGATGGTGGCCGGGCAGTGGGCACCCTGCTTGGAGGCAGGCATCCCGGTCAGTTTTCCCTGGCACTTACCCAAGGGACCCATGAGCCCTAAGGAAGCACTGTGTGCTTACAGGGTGTGGCTCACCCCTAGAATATTCTCTGGTGCAGCCCATGGTCACCCCACAACACAGTGCCCAAGGCTCAAGCTCTGGCCGCCCCAGCAGGCTGCATGAGTACATGGGGCCTCACTGCAGCTTTCTGGGGTCCCAGGGTCCATATGTTCACTGCTTCGGGTCCTCTTGCTGGTGTCCAGAGTCCTGGGCTCTGCTGGTGTCCAGGTGGGGTACACAATGTGCTCTGGGGGAGCATTCTCCCATCCCCATCCCTGGCTGACCATTTGGGGCTGACTGCTCAAGTTTTTCATCTGAGCTCTGGGGTGGCCAGAAGTGGGTCCTCGGGCCACTGACACTAGCTCAGCACAGAGCCCTTGAGCATGTGGGTCCCTTGGGGAGACACAGAACTCTTCTGGTGGGCAGTGAGAGCGTGTGTGGGAGACCAGGCTCCAGGGACCAGGAGGCTGCCCAAGGTGGGTGCCCCAGCCCTCTGTGGTAGTGGGTGGGCCAGATGTGCTGTCTACAGCCAGAGGCTAGGGTGCAGGGGTCAGGAGGAGGATGCTCCAGGTGGGCTGGGTACCATGTAGAGGGAAGAGGGCATGCACTTGGGCACTGTGGTCTTTCAGTGCCACTCCCTGCCTGGCTGGACTTGACTCAGCCTCCTGGCTCAGCTTCCTCGCCACCTTTGTTACTATGGCAGCAAGAGTTTGTCATTTTCTTTCTCCTGCATCTTTAGATTTCTTTCAATTTCCAAGCACAGCTCAGCTTCACCATGAGCTCCTGTCCACAGGGATTAGGATCTGACTGAGGGCTGCTCAGGACCCTGAGGGGCTACACAGCGTCAAGATGGTGGTGGCCACGGGGCCAAAGCAGGTGTAGACCTGTGCTGCCCCCTGCTGATGGCAGATCAGGAGCCTCTTGGCTGCTTTCTTTTACCTGAACTGCACTCCCTGCGAGAAACCCCCAGGGGTCCAGCTGCACTGGGAACCAAGTTTTCTCTCTCCTTTGTTGCAGGCGTCTTGAATCCATTCCTCTTGTAGCTGTTTTATTAGCAGTCTGATGCGAACAAACATGGGTGATCCCTGCACCAGCAGACGCCATGGTCGGGGACGGGAAGGCCTATCTAGAAACACCTTGCCACTCAGAAAGGGGCTCGAGACTTGGCTTCTCTCTCCAGGGAGGATGCCAGGAGGTGGATGGCAGGCAGGAGAGAGACAGACAGAGGGACTGATGGACAGGTGGCTGACAGATGTGATAGACAAGTGGAAATACTGGTAGGCGGGTAGACTGCAGATGGATAACAGGAAGATAACAGAAAAGTGGGTAGACGGTACATAGATCCTAGGTAAATAGAACTGTTGATGGATCGGTTGGTGATAGATACACAGGTAGAAACAATGGATGGGTAGGTAAAAAGGTGGAGAGACAACACTTGGAGAGATGCATAGATCGTAGATGGCTGATGGAAAGATAACTGGTGGAGACATGATAGATACACATATAAGATGTAATATAAGTAAAAAGGAATGCATGCATGGTGTCATGCGGTTTGCGGTTACTTGCAAGGGGGAACAATGTAATATAGGACACATGGTTTATAAGGGTATCGTAGTTACCCAAAGAATGATATACAAAAGGGGGCAGGAAGTCTGTCCACACACTGTAGACCAAGAGATCTAGCCAAGGGCCTGGATCCTGCGTTAATGTCTTGCGTGAGTCCAGCTGAAGACCTAGAGCCCATAACAGTGCCTCCCACAAGTAAAACTGGTGGCCCAGAGCCCATGACAATGTCTCATGCGGCCTGTTTCATGGATGTGCACTAAGAAGGCCCAAAGGTCAGTGGCGGAAACTAGAAAGTCTGTGCCAGCAGGATGAAGGATCCGTGCCAGCAGGCTGAGAGATCCGCAGTGCAGCCAGGAAGCAATGCACAAAGTAAGAACCAGAGCTCCCCTGAAAAGTACCACAGCCATCCTCAGCAACGGTGAGGTCCCGAGCTCCTCCAGTGATCAGGAAAGCCGAGTTCCCATCAGGAAAGCCAATGTGACAGGCTTCTCCGGGAGACCAGCAGTGCACCATCTTCTCTTCCAGAGCCAGGAATTGATGCTCAGAGTGAGGCTCAGAGCTCTCCCAAAGTGAACTGAAGCCATTCTCAGTGCAAACAAGACTCCGAGCTCCTTGGAGGATGAAAACAACTAAGTTCAAGAAAGTCAGCTCCTCCAGAACAACCAACAGATCCTCATATAAATAGAACTATTGGTGCATAGGAACAGCTTCTACCAGCTCCCAACAGCCTTTTTCAGCTCGTAACAGTCTCTCTTCTTCTGTTCTGCCCCTTATGCTGCTGGCAGCAGTCCTCAGGTGGGCTCCCACACCCAGCACCGCACTTACTCAGTTCAGCTGGGGGTTATAAGTTGGCCACCAATTGTCAATCCACTACAGATGGTAATGTATACATACATAGAAAGAGATATATAGAGACAGAGATGCACAGATGATAAACAAAGACAGACAAACAGATGGAGGTAAGGAATCAGCTCACTTGGGGTAGGGCTGTTCACTCGAGGTCTACAGGGCGAGCTGCCAGACTGAGAGTGGGTGCAGTCTGGGGCTAGAATTCCTTAGGAAACACCAGGCTTTGCCCTTAAGCCTTCTACAGCTTAGACAGGACCCACCCCACCTGAGGAGGGTTGCTGCTTTCCAGTGCTCCAACTGTCGTATAAATCTCGGTCGGATACCACCGGGCAGTATCTGCAGCCAGATTGCTTGGTGTCTAGGTCAGCTGAGAACACACAAGGCATTGCCATGGTAGGAGGAGGCTCAGGATTTCAGCATGACATGAAACATCTGCACTTCCCAACACAAAGGGCTTTGTTTGTGCATTCTCACCAAAACCCTGAATTCACTGCACGTTTCTTGGACTAGGGAGACAACCATTAGTCTCTCCTTACTCAATTAAGATGTAAAGGCACATGGACAATTTTTTTAATATCAAACCAATTTTGCCTTTCAGGAATAAACTCTGTATTACCAAGATGTTTGATCTTTTTAAATGTCTCTGGTTTGGTTTGCTAATGCTTTGTGGAGGATTTTCGCTCTTGTTTTGTGGTCATCTTTATTTCCTTTCCTTGTAATGGTTTGCTATACAAGCACTTAGTGCTTGAGTTTACTTAGTGTTGCATCATAAGAATTTTCCCATCCTTTCAGGAGGCCAGTTTTAGCAGTCAGTCAGCATTCCCATGTGCAGGCAACAGAAAACAAGGCTGGCCACTGGGGCAGGGACACTCCTAGGGACAGCATGTGGCTCTTGCCACTTCTGGGACACCTAGGAAGTCAGGACCCCGAGACGCAGAAGCCTGGCGATGTTGCTGGACCCTCATAGCCCTGTCCTGCTGTGCCCACTGTCTCTGTGGGTGGCCATAATGCTCAGCGACACCCACCCACAGGTTGCCCAGCTCTGTTGGCAGCATTTGACTGGCCAAACCTGCAAGGGATGCTAGGAGATTGGGGTGCAGGAGAGTTCTCTAGTCCCTCCCCAGGTTGTTCTAGAAGGAACAGAGCTCCTGGTGCATGTCAGAGTAACAGATACCAGGGTGGGCCAAATTAAAAGCACACATGTACATCCACATTCACATACGTGCCACACACAGGCACTGCCTCCACATCCTTGGGCTCTAACACCACAGACTTGACCAATGAGGGTCACAAGGGTCCAGGAAAGCCACTGTCTCTGTGACCATCAAGTAGAAACTTCTTCTTGCCTGGACTCCACAGTAACCATGCTTACAGCATTTACCTCATGTTGGGCACTGTAAGGCATCTACATGGTTTTGAAAATGAGCAGCACAATGTGTTCAGGGGACACATGATTATGACACCATTGTACATAAGGGACCCCAGCCTCTGTGGACTTTGATACATGTGTGGCACCTGCAACCAGTCCCGGCCAGCACGGGGGCCTGTACCTCTGTGTTTGGGCAGGACTATGGCTCTGTCAGTTATGGAACGTTCCTCTGTGTGTGGGATTTTGGATTATTTCAGTTTTTGAGTTATTGTCATAGAGCTTTGGAGAGAAGTTTTATTCTATTCAAAATTACAACTTTAGTAGAGTCATAAGAATAAAATCAGAAGACAAAAATGAATCAACGTTTTGGATATTGTCTTCCATTGGCCTCTTGAGTATTACAGAGGAAGCTGGGCAGAACTGGGTGCCTAAGTGTATGGTATGTGTTTGAAAAATACTGTAAGTTTAAATTTTAAAAATTAGCTCAGTAAAGGACACATTGGGATGCATCTTGCTCAAAATCTTCCCCCTTGCTTCAAACACACCCATCCCATTGTCCCTGCCACTTCCAGAAGCAGCTCTGGATTTCTCTTTCCTGAGTGTCTGTATTTGTGCTGTCCTGGCTGCCTTGATGTCTTGAATCAGTTCAAAACATTTCCCTTTCATGGTCATTTTGACTTTGTGGAAGAGCTGCCCCGTGCTTGATCTGGTGAGTACAGTGCATGAGAACAGAGTCATGTTTTTACAAGCCTGATTGTCCACTGAATGGCTCTCAGCCGTAGCATTTGTCCTGTTTTTTAAAATCATACCTCGTGAAGACACTCAGGTGCATTACAGTGAACAAGAAGGACAGGAACAGCCTGGAAATGCTTGGGAAAGAGTGGCAGCAGCATGTGGGAGTGGGCATTGGTGCAATGCCCTGGTCTCTGGTGAGAGCTGAGCAGGAGGGTAGTCCTGCCACCAAGATGGTGGCAGAGGGCACAAAGTTGAGGAAGACTTTCCTGTTTCTACAGATTTGGATGGTGGAGGGGCTTGGATATGATGCATGACCAGCACTGGGATACAGAACAGGGCCACACCAGGGATAGGCAGAGGTGGGCAGATGGTAGATTGATAGATGGGTGGGTTGATAGACGAACACTCAAGTGGATGGTGGATAGTTTAGATGGACGGATGGATGGATGGATGGGTCAGTAGATGGATGGTGGCTGAATGGCTGGGAAGATGAGTAGGTGGGTGGATAGATGGGTGGCTTGGACACGTGGGTGGATGGAAAGGTGGATGCCCGGGTGGGTAGAGGGATGGATGGATGGATGGGTCGGTGGATGATGGATAGTTTAGATGGACTGATGAACGGATGGATGGGTCAGTGGATGGATGGTGGCTGAATGGCTGGGAAGATGAGTAGGTGGGTGGATAGGTGGGCGGCTTGGACACGTGGGTGGATGGAAAGGTGGATGCCCGGGTGGGTAGAGGGACGGACGGATGGATGGTGCGTGGGCGGAGGAGACATGGCAGAGGCCCAGGCAGGGGCTGTGATAGAAGATAGAGCAGCTGAGACATGGAAGGTGGAGCAGACAGAGCTCGTCACCGTGGGGCGCCAGGCGAGAGGAACGACTGAAGACAGAGGCAGAACAGCCGCCCACCCTTGATGTGAAGAAAGGAAGAAGGCCGCAAAACCCCTGCCAGAGGGGCCAGGGTGCCGACCGCAGGGCCCTGCTGTGACCCTCCCGCCCTCGCATTCTGTCTCCAGATTCCAGCTCTAGCCACGCAGGGAGTCTTCTCATGGAGGCTCTCACAACCTGCGCCCCACCAGGACTGCCGGGGAGGGCCCACACCTCCAGCCAGGCCAGCCCCTCCAGACCGCTGAGGGCTGTCTGTGCCCTGTGAGCTCTCCCTGGGGATCACTCAGATACCCAGATACCAGCAGACGCAGCGGCCCTGCCAGCTCTGCATCCCTTTCT
>PVLD010011589.1:0-64490 GCA_004027595.1 Dinomys branickii
ATATCGTTTGTGAGATCTCCTGCTGTTTCACACACTCCTATAATTCGAATATTGTTACGTTTTGCTTCATCTTGCAGCTGTTGGATTGACTTTTCTTGTGTCTTTGATGATATCATGAGATTCTTCCTTTCACGCTCATAAGCTGCCATGCTGTCTTCAAGTTCTGAAATTCTATCTTCGGTTTCATTTAAATGGTTTTGCATGCTTTCAGCATTAGTTTTCAAATCCTGGCATTCTCTTTGGACCTGTTTCATTCTTGGTAATTCATTCCTAAATTGCTCTTGTAACGTTTCTATTTGTTTCCTGTTTTCTTCTAGTCTTTTGTCTATATCTTCTCTATGTGTCCAGAACATTTCTTCCATCATTGTTTTCAGCTCAGTTTTTGTCTGAGAAATCATTGTGGGTATGTGGCTTATTTCTGCTTTAAGCTCTTTCATGGCCTGTTGGAGTTGTTTCATTTCGGATGCAATTGTTTCATAACTTGAAGTTATGAGGCTTCCTGGTTCCCCTGTATCTTCAAATTCAAAACTTGTTCTGGGTGGGGTTAAGTTTTGAGACTGTGTTTTGTTCCTCTGTTTTCCCACTTTTGGGTATCAGATTCAAAATGTGGAGCTATAAATTCCACAGGCAGTTCAGCAGGCAAAGGTCTGCTGCAGAGGCTGCTCCAATGATTCCTTCTCTTTGGGAGAATGTCCCTTAAGCTGTCTGCTGAGATTTCTGCTTCTACTCCCTACCCCAAGACCTGTCCGGGGCGAATAAACAGCTCGCCGCCCCAGGAGTCTTCCAGACTGGCCACTCCGGTGTTCCTCCCTGGGTGGAGCTCCTTCCCCCCTCACAAATCCTGTTGGGGCACCTAGCCAGCTCTTCCCACCCGGGAGATCCTGCGATCCTTAAAGCTGCTTTGATGTCACTCGCTGGGCTGAGCTTATTCCCGATTCAGGAAAAACCAGTTAGAGCACCCACTTAACTCACCCTTTGATCGTGCAGACAGGAATGCCGTTCAGATGTATCTCTCTGGATGGAGCTTTTTCCCGACTTAGAAATCCCGCCGATCACTGTTGCTCCAGTTCGCGCAGCGCCGGCTGCGGGGGTGGGGTTCTGAGCGGGATCCCGGACCGCTGCCCAGATTGGTGCAGTCTGTCCCAGTAGCGTGTTCTCTGAGTTTCCTCTGCTCCGTTGCCTCCAACAAATCCTGGTTACAGCCGCCTCTGAGCCGGTCGGGTTCAGGAGCTGAAGCCGTTCTTCCCTCCGCACTCGCTCTCTCGGCTGTACACGATTTGAACCAAGCTGCGGCCCAAGCACAGCACTGATCCCTCAGGAGCCCAGTTCTCAGGATCCGCCTACTTCTCGCCACGGCTGTACACGATTTGAACCAAGCTGCGGCCCAAGCACAGCACTGATCCCTCAGGCGCCCAGTTCTCAGGATCCGCCTACTTCTCGCCACGCGGCTTGTCTGCAGGCCCTTTAATGCTCAGGCCACGGAGAGCAGCCTGATCAGTTGGAATTTTGCATCCACGGACCGGGCCGCCGCGCACAAAGGATTGGTCTCTGGGAGAGATTCCCTCTGCTGCTCACCTGGTCGCCATCTTCCCGGAAGTCTTTTTTTTTGCAGTACTGGGGATTGAACTCAGGACCCTGCGCTTGCTAGGCAAGCGCTTATTCCACTGAGCTATATCCCCAGCCCCCTCCCCATTTAATATGATGTTGGCAGTATGTTTTCTATAAATAGCTTTTACCAGATTTTGGTAAAAACTCTACACAGCTACTTTCTTCAGAATTCACTGATTTTACTGAATGCCAATATCTGGTTTCTCTTTGTGTCATCAGCAATATTGCCGTTAATTTTCCCAGAATGGAGTGTTCGGTCAATTATACATCACCCTATCTTTCCAAAATTAACAGAGGTAGTTGGATCTTAGGACAGAGACAAAGACCTATAGTTATCCGTGCCAAGAGCACATTGCTAGAAAGCAGACACTGAAGACTTCTCCTCTTTAGCAACAAACTTTTTCTACTATAATTGACCCACAACCATTAGCACAAAACAAAACAATAGAACATGAGAAAATAAAGCAATAAAATGCCTCCAAAAACTTCCAACTCCCTTAAAGCTAATCCACTGGGCATCTATGGGGAGGAAATCAAAAGTAAAAAACCTAAATTATACAAAGTCATAAAAGAGGAAACAAAGAAAAAAGATATATAAGGTGCTCAGTAATCTCAAAGATGATAAACTAAACAGATAATGAATGTAATAAATGAAATGATCAGTGAGATTACAGAAGACACTACTAAAAAGCTAGCTGTGCTGAATGAAACAATAAAAAACATGAGCAACCAGATTAGTGAAGAATTAGAATCCATGAAAAAACACCAAATAGAAATCCAAGTGATCAATTTTCTTTTGAAAGTATAGGCAACAGAAGTGCAATGTGAGGAAACAGTGTCAAAATTGGAAGATAAGGTTGGTGCCGGTGAAAATATATTTGTGGATATCTTTAAAACAAAAACTGAACATAACAATGGATCAAACAGCTAGTAGATGATGTAAAGAAGACTAATCTAAGATTAATTAGAATTAGTGAAATATCAGAAGACGACATGAATGGCATAAAAAATTGTCTGTAGAAACAATTTCAAAACAATTTCCAAGTACGGAGAAACAGTTTAACACACGGAGAAATGACGCATATAGAACCCCAAATAGCCATGATCAAAAAAGAACTTCTCTGTAATGCATCATAATCAAAATTCCAGAAGTTCAGCACAAGGACAGAATCTTAAAAGCTGTTAGAAAAAAACAAGAAATCACTGATAAAGATAAATCCATTAGAATTATAGAAGACTTCTTGACATAAACCTTAAAGGCCAGGAGAGTTTGAAGCAAAGTATTTCAAGCCCTAAAAGAAAACAAATTCTACTCAGGCTAATACACCCTATGAAACTATCTTTTAAAATGGATGGAGAAATAAGGTCTTCCCATGACAGAAAAAAAAATACCTTCCCCTTAAGAAATTTAGAACTACCAAACCAGCACAACAAAAAATTCTCAATTTATTTGAATTTCACTTATAAAGCACATTAAATTGTGTGTAAACTATTTCTCATTTTGTCTTGAAGACCTTCCAGTCTACTTCATTATGTAACAGAAAGTGGCTATCACCATGATGTAATAGTGAGAGAAGCATAAGGGTGAGGTAGGTTCAAGGTGAAGTTGGCAGAATGTTAGGTCACTCATTACAACCTGAGAGTGGGCTGGAGAATCAACCAAGGCACGTAACTCAGGAATGGGGATTTCTCAGCTGGTGCCTTGAGGAACTAGGTTACACCTTCTTCTCTAGCTTCTGTGATGAATGATGAGTTGGTCAGAGAACAGGCAGAATGGTAGAACACAAAGAATCCTGCTAGACTGTGAGCTGAGAAGCCTGGGGCTTTGGTTGTACCTTTGGGTATATGACTTGTGTGACCTTAAATTTTTACTTTACTTTCTGGGTCTCAAATATTCTTAGCTATAAAGTGATGAAGGTGGCCAATTACCTTTTAAGCCTTGTCCAGTCCTGAAATTTCATTATTTAGAATTTATGAAAGGAGTTTATGTGGCGGTGCTTAAAGAATGCATATCTTTAGTTAATTTAGTGGCTTGGCTTCATATGTACAAATTATGGCTACCTCAAGAGAGACAGAGTTCTATTAAAAGCCTGGCATTCGTTTTGATCATGTTTAGAAATACTGCGGGGAAATCATCAGCAATGCACACAAAACCTCTGCTCACTCATACCCCAGACAGATGACAAAGTGATAAGCAGAGCTAATTCCCTGGGGCAATATTTCTTCCCAAAGCATAGATATGGGTGAATTATTGCCATTCTTAATTGCCTAATGATTTTTTTCCTCTTTCATGTAATCTTTTCAGGGGGTTGTATTTTTACCATGTTGAAAATTCATATTGGCAGAGTGATATACATTGTCGAATAAAACACAGTAGCCAATCCATCAAAAATCAAGCTGCATTTGCCTAGAGAGTTTTGGAAAAAGACTGCAAAGGAGGGGCAGGAGGTGGGGTAGTGGGGATGGAAGGTGCTCAGTGACATAGGCAGTGGCTTCCCTGCTGCTGGGCCAGCAGAGCTCCAGGGTGACCATGTGATAGGATGAATATTCACATCTTCTCCAAACTCTTTTCCTTTTAGGTTCAGGTTTTGGCACTTTGGGGCACTCTACTTATTAGCCAGAACTATCTGGGGACCTCAGATGGCAATTATGCCAGGACTGAGTCATTTAGGGGATTGGTAATGGAATGTGGATTCTTGTCTCCCTAACTTAATTGTTTGCATCTGACCAGAAATCATTACCAGCTGATGGCTGCTTGCTGGGATCTGTGAAATAGTGACCCAGTGGAGATTTGACACATGACAGGAGAAGGTTCTTGGGAGACCTGATAGAGAGGGGGGTTCTTTAACTGCCTCTATAGAAGAATGGGCTTAGAGGAGCTTTTGCTGTGATGTTGCCTCCCTTTCCCTTTCTATGATGTGAGGACCAATGGCGGTGGCTGGAAACACGCTGGGGCAGGGCCTGCATGTCTGTGATGGATGCCCCCTGCACATTAGGGCTGGCTGGGGATCTTTGTAACCTCCCTTTGCTCAGGGCTCCACTCTAGACCAATTAAATCCAAATCTCTGGGGCTAGGACCTGGACATCAGTATTTTTAAAGCCCTCCCAAGTGTTTCTTAAGAGCACTTGAGGTTGAGAGCCTCCACCATAGAAAAGAGTCTCATCACTTACTTGGAAAAAATTAGTTTGAAGTTCTTCACCAAGAGGGTGAGGGGAAGGGAATAGAAAGAAAAATCAAGAGCAGGTAGGATCTTGCAAGCAATTTCCTCAATAAGTATTTATTGAGATCCACTATGTACCAGGCTCTGTTTTATGTGCCACTAAGGTTACAGCTGCAATGAGGCAGTCATTAATCTCACAGTGTCCTGGGGATACATGCACTTGATCTTAACAATGTGGTGCAGGGCATCAAGGGAGCATAAAAATAATCCCAGTTGTTCATGAAGAGAAACTCACATCTAAAGATAAGGAAAGTAAGGTGAGTAGGGTTATTTTAGGCTTATCCTAGGTCAATACTATCTGTCCTACAAAATTTAACAAAGCCACATATGTCGTTTCAACTTTTCTATTAGCCCCATTAAAAAATAAAAAACAGGCAAAAGTAATGTAAATAGAATATTTCATTTAACCAGGTATAGATGTAATCATAAAAATTATTAGTGAGCTCATTTACCCTTTTTGTACTAAGTCTTCAAAATCTGTTGTGTATTGTAGATTTAGTTTATCTCAATTTGGATGACCTACATTTCAAGTGTCCAATAGCCAGCAGCCTCTGATTTTTAGCTTCAAACTGATCAGTGCTGATTCAGACAGAGGGAATAGTGTGGGGAATTCTAAGTTGCTGAGTGCATAAGTAGGGGTGGGGAAGGTGTAGCCTGGACTGCCTGAATAATTTGTCTGCCGAAGGACAAAATGTAAATGTGGGGCTCATTATTTTAAAAAATATTAAGTGTATTAAAGTGAGCTGAAAACAAGATCCGAGCAACTGCAGAGATTACTCACTTTTTAAAAATATATTTTTTATTTGTGCCTATGAATTTTACAAAATATTGGGGTTACATGTGTGAGATTGCTCATTCTTGAAGCTCTCTAGAGATGCCAGACACTGACACCACCTACAGCAATAGCCATCTTACTTCTCCTCCTTCCTTGAAGGTCAAAACCCCATTCTAATGCAGAATTTCTCTTCCCAAGTGACTACAAAGACATACCTCCGAAACCTCAGGGAATGAGTGTATCTATCTTAAAGCTTCTACAGGTAATTTCGTTTCCTTGGCTTCTAACCACTCTAGCATTCCCGTGTGATAACATAGAGGAGTTCTGTTGGGGTTAATTAGAAAGATGCCCTCCCTCACGCAAAGAGATTGGTGAGAAAGAAGCTGTCTTGGGGCTGGGGATATAGCTCAGTGGAATAAGCGCCTGCCTAGCAAGAGCAGGGTCTTGAGTTCGATCCCCAGTACCACCAAAAAAAAAAAAAGAAGCTCTCTTGTCAGATTTTACATGTGGGATGTCAGGACGCTGTCACTACCCTGGAACCTAAAGGAAAAAGTGAAAAAAATTGAGAAACTCAACTTTGTGAAACCCCTGAAAGAACCCACTCTGGAGCATCTTTGCAGCTGGATTTCTTGGCAGGAGAGTAAATGTCCTGAAGGTACTCCTGGGTGGACAACCAAAACACATTCACAGCCACTGTGAAAAATGGAGACAGAGTAGGCAAAACCACAAAGAACTTTGAGAGGCTCATCCACCCCCAGATTCATGTCTGATGATTTACCATGAACTTATTCCATTCCTTTCAAAATTAGGCCCCATGTTCAAGATGGAGAAGGGACCTATATGGGAGATTAATGCTGCTTCTTGTGGAAATGTTTGCTGGTTTTATGGTTGGGTACAAATAACATTTGTAATGATGGTCCCTCTTTTTGCAGCACTAGATGATCTGTTCCAAAAGTTTAGAACGATGTGGCCCACCTCAGTGAAATGTTGACTGGGGACTAGAGAGTCCTATAGGGAACTAAAAGAAACAAGGAGAAAGATAGAGATGGAAGAAATCATTTTATGTAGAGAAAGTCCCAATAGGGCCATGATGACATTAATTCCTTTGATGTCAGGGCTCCTAGCTTCAAAGGGTCCCCAAGCTGGGGAGCATATGGGACTGTATGACTTAGAAAGGGCAAGAAAGAGCAAAGGATAATTGGGTACATGACAGGCCATCCTTGAAACTCCACCTACAAATAGGAAGAGGAAGATGGAGTTGAACCCTTGGGAAACGGGACCTGTTGAGAAAATAGGATCTCTCTCAGTAACTGCAAAGTGGCACAGGGGTGGCAAGAGGGACAACTGCAGTACCCCATGAAATGGGGAGGCAAGAAACAGTCGTAATTAGCATCTGCCACTCAGTGCTGTTAAGTCTCATTCATTTTGGTCCACCAATCTCACCACTAGTAAGCCCCCAAATAGATATTCCTTGCTAAAAGTATGCTATAGAATCAGCATGTTATGGCTTCTCAAAACTCCAACCACAACTCCATGGATTTTGAAAAGTCCAAATCTACCCCAAGATTTCAGTGAATTTCCAGGGCTACCATCTGGAGGTCACCTTTGTCCTGAAGCTCTCCTACTGCTGGTTTAGTTCAACTTGTAGATTATCTTATTGCTTGGTGTTTGCTGTGCCTCACACCATGTCAATTTAAATGTAGAACTCAGCCCCCTTTGTGGTTTGCAGAGAACAAATAAAAAAAATTGCAAACCATTTGTATGAACATTTGAAACAAACTGATTGTAGATTAGTTAAAGAGAGAGACAGAGATACACTGTAGTGTCACCAGCTGCTTAAAATAGAAGAGTGAACCTCCCTCTTGTGTAAGGTCATCAGCAGCTTCAACTACTCAGGATTCTCCTACTGCCCTTTCCACCTTCCCTTGTGCATCTTGCTCCTCAGCTGCATAATTGAGAGTTTTCCCCCAAGAATTCCTAACTTTCCTCATAATATCTGGCAAATAAAGTCAAGAATTGTTTCGCCTCCAGCTTGGTTAGAGTGACCAAGAATCCTTATAGGCTCAGGTTAAAGCTGATATGGTCCCAGGGTAGCCAGGACATGGTTACTGCAGATTTGGCTGAATCCCATCCAGAGGACCTAGACTTACACAAAGGCTACTTGGGGGGTGCTGTATTCTTTTTTTCCTAGCTATAAATCAAAGAGTAAAGTTCAATGAAGAATGAGGAGCTCAAGCAAGAAGAGTAGGATGGGAGTAAAAGGAAGGGCACAGAACTGACCCTAGGTGATTAGGGAAAAGACAGTACCTCTGAGGGTAAGAGCACAATAAGGAAGATGTCTTGTGAGCTCTGGATTGGTTCGTCTACATATGCAAGATTCATTCACAAGTGAGTTCTTTGTTGTCTGTAGTATTTGGTCACCCTGGAAGGAACAGTGCCACCAGGGTCCATAAGTCTTCAAATGTCAAAGAATCAGAAATACAGAAAATGAAAGCATGTTATCAGTTAGGCTTCCCTAAAGAAACAGATTTTACATACATACATATGCAAAATATATAAAGGACTTACAAAGTAGGCTTACATTTGCCTTTTGCAGTCAGGGGTGAAAGAATGTAAAACAGCCATCTAAACACTGGAGAGCTGGAGGATCCAGGTAAAAGTCCAAAGCCTGGAGCTCACTGCAGAGTCCCATGGAGGTTCGTATCAGTAACCCAAGGGTCTGTGTTGGAAAGCTGAGGAGTCCGCACTGGAAACCTGGAGACAGACGTCCAAAGGTGATGGGAGCACTGGAGCTGCTCCGAAGAAGTGAACGGAGAGACTGCCTTCCTTCCCTTTGTGTCACCTCCAGGCTACAAGCCTATGGTTTGGAGCTACCAAGATCCAGGGTTGGTTTTCCCTCTTTTGTAAGTGAATCATCCAGACCGACCCAGCACTGTCCTAAACTAATCCACTAGGTGTTTCTTACTCAAATCAACACCACAATTAACTATCATAGGAAACAATGCACACAGTTGGGTAGGGGATTCAAAGGAGGAACCCTCTGTGAGTGCGTTCCTGAAGTGTACCACTCCTCTTCTGAACTGTTTTATCACTGCATCCATAGTCTGCACTTTCCACAGGTCTTTCTGCTCTTTCTTTGCAGTTGTATTCTTGGTTTGTACAGAAAGAGGTAATACACTAGGCCTCAGACTTCTATCTTCTGAAGGTCTATTTTTAAGGATAGCTCTTGGCTGGTGTCTACGAATTTGAATTTCAGGACGATTTATACCACTCTCAAATTATTTCTAATATATTTATGCAAACAATATAGTTGTGTTGAACATCTGCGTTCCTTCTAGGAGTCTAGAATTTTGACATGTTCTGGGCAAATGGTGTGCATTTGACCGTCCCTCCATAAAAATCTTGGGCACCAAGTCTCAAATGCATTTACCTGATAAACAAATTCACACGTGTTGTCACAACTCATTTGTGGAAGACTTAAGTATGAGTTGTGAGACTCTTGGAAAGTTTATGTCTGTTTTGTCCCATGCTTCATCTCAAGTATGTTTTCCCTTTGTCGATTGTCACTTTGTGCCTTTTCTCTGTAAAAGCCAAGAATATGAGTTATGTGTTATTGTGTGAGTTATGTGAGTCATTGACCCTTGTGGTGGTCTTGATGACCCTGACACATTGGTACACCAATCTTCCTATCTTAACTGGTTTTTATGCTCTGAGGATGTAGGCATTGAGTATCCCAATGACCTGGCAAGGACATCAGATTGAGAACCATGATATCTCCCTAGGAGACTTTGCTTTCTTACCTCTTAGAGCTATACGGCCTTGAGAAAATCAGTTACCTTTCCTGAGACTTAGTTTTCTTCTAAGATACAAAGATAGCGAGACAGTGATTCCTATACCCCCCTTTATGTACTTCATCATGTGTTGTTGGGTTCAAATGAATGGATAGGTGTGAAAATATTCTTAACACATATCACTGAAAGATTACTGTAAATCTATACACTCCCACTGTGCCTTTAATAAGATAAACAATTAATTTCTGCTGAATGGATGAATCAATGCAAATCATCTGATTCTTCCCTCTGTGCTATGATCTGAATGCTATGTCCCCCTCAAATTTCATATGTTGATACCTAATAACCAGTGTGGTCATGTTAGGTGACCGCGTGTTAGGTGGGGCCTCAGGGAGTAATGAAACCATGAGGGATTAGAGCCCTACAAAGAGGCCCCAGAGGGCTGTGTGCCTCCTTTCCTTCCTGCCTCCAGGAATGAGAAATCATGCTCGCATCAGACATGGCATCTGCCTTGATCTTGGACTTTGGCCTCCACAACTATGAGAAATAAATTTCTGTTGTTTACGTGCCTCCCGGTTTACAGTTTGGGGCTGTAGGAACCGAACAAAGAGTCCCAGGCACCTGGCAGAATTTTGGATGTTAGAGGAACAAAAGAACCGATCTTCAGAACAGACAGCAACTCCCCATGACAAATACAGTCATTATGTACTACAAACATGTACTAATGAAAGCAAAAATTTATAAAACTGAAAACAAAATAAAATAAATCCAGAGCCAACACTCTTGTGCGCTGTTTTAAGTCCCTCCCAGCCCCACATTTCTGCCCCTTGACTCCAACCCTCTTGTCAACGCTTGACCGTGGGTGGTGCTTCCAGAGTCTCCTACACACCCTTACACCATTTGCCTTTGAACTCCTCCACACATCAGCCTCTTGTCAGCCACCAACAGGAGGAACTCGAGGCCTTAATTGATCAGGCCCGGCAGTAGCCTTGAGAACTAGATTCGCGTATTGACTTCTGAGAAGCCCGTTACATTCCAGCCTCCACAGCTAGGAGCGGCTCAACATCAAAACTATTAACCTCTGGCCTGAGCAGTTGGCGAGGCAGCCCAGCAGCAGTAATTAGGAAGTCAATCGGAATCGCCTGTCTCACTTACACTGGCATGTCAATCAATAGCGGCGGTGACAGGTTCATTAGGCCCAGGCCATGCAAGCCCAGCCTGTAACAACCTCATAAAATACACCAACGACTCGGGGCAGAGAGAAATCTGCCCGAAGGACTAGAGTGGATGACAATATGTATTGATTAGGGCTCCAGCAATTTATGAAGTGCTACTTGTTGGCCAACCTTTCTGACTCAGTGCTAAATTTTCCCAAGTAGTTGCAAGATGAAACCAAATATTACCCTTTAAAAAATGAGAGAAAGCAAGCTGGTGTCTGACAGGGCATTTTTTACATTAGTTACTCCTAGCAAATAATCTATCGGGGTAAAACTTCAATAGTTACTTAAGGCTGAAGCGATACCTTTGTCTCTGTGACCATCAGACTTTGAAAGAAGACATTCATCTGGAGAAGAAAACATATGATTTGACGTGTGATTAGGCAAGACTCTTCCTTCAGAGAGACAGAGTGATTTAGGCATTCATTTCTTCTCGGCGTTTTTAATGGCTCATCTATGTGATGGCTGACACCTGGGTTTTCACAGCTAATTTAAGAGCTCAATAAAAGGTAGGGGCAGGTGCACAGGATCCTGCCTTCTTCGTCCGCATGGATGACATGGCTTGAGCATACTTGCTATAGACCTTGCTTCCCTCTAAGCCTGCTGAATAACCAGGCAGTTATTCTGAGCCTCTTCCTGGGTTGTGTCCTTAAAAAGAGTACAAGGACAGGTGACATATTCATGGTTTAACCTGCCTTACACACCATCTTACTATTAGCACTGGGAAAAGCCAGAGGTATGTATGTGAAATTTTGAATGTTTCCTAATACTTGCCTCTGTATTTGGTGATCAGCAGTCTATGTTTCTGTATCTACAAGTTCATTAACTGATGGAGGCTTGAAGCTGCTTTTTGTATGATAAGACTTCAAAAACTCCCAACATCCTCCAAACTAGTCCCCATTTAGACAGTCCCCTAAGGCCTGCCCTGCCACAAGGAGCATGTACAGTAAAACAGAGATGTGGTCAGAGTCAGGTCAGAAAGTTTGAACAATCCCTCTTTTGTCACAAATTAGCCGTCACCTTGAGAAAGACCCCTACCTCCCTGAGTTTAGTTTGTTCATCCATAAAATGGGATTAAAATGTTACTGTTTCTATACAGTGTGGCTTTGTAAACAGATGAAATAATGAACCAAAACTTTTTGTGAAATGCTGTCAGTGCAAAAGTTTTATAGAAAGAACATCAGCTGTAATTATCTTATTTCTCCCCTTAAGCCGGGAGGGTGGTTCCACATAGTTACATGGAGGTTGTGAGCTTCTTCCCTAATCTTATAGGCATCCCCAGGTCAATCAATCACAAACATTCTCTGAGCTTTGTAAGATGCTCTGGCTGACCTTGACCTCTGCCTTCGCTGGTTTCAGTTACAGGAACTCAGTAATACCAGGGAATGCGAATATATGCTTTTTTCTCTCAAGTAAATTCTAAGGCACAAACACTTTTCCTTAAGATTAGTTCACCCAGCCAGATTTCTTTTTTCAAGTTTCAAAACTATTTACAGTTGCCTTTAGAGTTTAATAATTTGGTGATATAATACAAACGTGTGGGTTTCACAATGGCAGGTTACAAATGCTGACACCTCTACCGAAGCTTTTTGGCCTTTATGCTCTGAGAACTTGGCCTACTTTGTCCCTAGTCCTCAAACCTACTCCTCTCTGAGATTTCCCTCTTTCTCTCTGGGGTTCCTTTCCTTTTAATAAATGTTTGCCATTTTTCTGGTAACCATCCTTTAACAACCACAGAAATGGGAATTTGTTGCCAGTCACTGAGAAAACAAAATGATAAACAAAAACAAGAAAATGGCAAACTTCAGTCATGTTCTGGCTGAAATTGTTCCTTACCTGTTGCAAGTCGTACCATGGCCAGGCCAGCCTTTTGTTCTCTCTTCCATGACCACTGCTCCCCTGGATCTGTGAAGTCTCTGGATCTTGCTTTGCCCATCTGCTGTCAGTTCTCAGCAAACTCAATCTTTGGATGAGGCCATCAGTAGAACTGGGTTGAAACGACTCCCTGGCCTAGGGGACTCTTTGTGCTTTCTGGATGCTGCTGTGCAGTCTGGTATTTGCCCCTGAGTTCCCAGGCCAGCCACGCTGACAGGGAAAGCACAGCTAGTCCTCCATAATTCTACCCTTAAATCCATAAACATAAACTCTTCAAAGAACTCCCTCCAAATAATTGTTTCTTTTCCTCTGGCCATTGGGTTTGTTATTTTTGAAAATATCATCAAGCTTGTTGTTAGGACTCGTTCTACTTGTGGTTGATGCTTGGCTTCTTAGACCCGTAGTCCTGAATTTTTTCTGAGCTTCATCTTAATAGCGACCTTGTGGTCTTCAGTCTTCATAAGGGTGAGGGTACTATTGTTATCGGCCCTTCTATGAGACCAGGGCATCTTAATCAGTTCTAACAGTTAACTGTCCCTTCTTGTGTTAAAACCCCTCCCCAGATCCTGTTTCTGGTCGGAGAGTCCTCTGTTTCCAGCTCCCCAGACAAGCACATCATAACTGACATTTTGAGTGAGGCCCTCCCTCTTAGGGGTCACCAGTCACTCATCTCCCCAGGCTCAGCCTCTGCCTTATCCCTTAGTGAGGCTCTGGCCTTTTCTCCCTAGAAGAACTCTCTCAAACCCCGCCATAGAGGCAGGCATTTATAATCTGAAAACATTTAAAGCAATACAAGACACCTCTCACTGGAGAAAAGCAGCTTCAATGGGTGATATAATCTCACTTTTAACATTTCAAAGCTTCCTTTCCCTCATGCCTTTCTCACACTTGCCCTGTGACATCTGGGTGGTACAAAATGCTAGCCCAGGGAAAGGACAATGGGGATTGGCATCCACCAGGAGGGCCGCTGTGAGAGTAATGGAGAAACCTGTCTGAATACTCAAGAGACCTCTTCTGACCTCCAGTGCCCAACTCTGTTGCTCTCTCCAAATGGCCTCAGTTTTTACCTCTGAGAAAGAAAATAATGCCTTCATTTTGAAAAGTAAAAACATACAGAATACAGAAATATGGCAAGATCCTGTCTCAAAATACAAAATTTAAAAGGGCTGGAGGCACAACTCATTGTACAGCTTCCTGGGTTGAATCCCTAGAAAAGAGAGAGAGAGAGAGAGAGAGAGAGAGGGAGAGAGAAGGAAAAGAAGAAGGAGGAAGAGGAGAAAGAGGTAGAAGAAGAGGAAGAGGAAGGGAGAATATTTGGGAGGTATTACCACTTAAATTATCCTGTTGTTTGGATTTATGTATTATAACAGCAACATTTTAAGCAGAACATTTTGTTACCTACCATCTTTTTCTTCCATGTATCCCAGTGTGCCAGTCAAATATGGGACATAAATCAAACCTGCTATTAGGAATTGGAATTCATTTATAAGGGTAAAGGGGAAAAGTGGAAGGGAGGTTTTTTGTTTTTTTAAGAGAAGGCTATAAAGAATCTCTCTGTCCTCCTAGCTCGTCATGACGGCATTGCTCATCCTGTGGCTCAGATTTGACCTGGAAGCTAAGATGGGCCGCACTGCAGGAGAGGAGCCCTCTGCTCCACTGGACCCCACATGTTCTTGGCAGTCCACTACATGGTAGAGACAAACATCTCTAAAATGCAAGAAGTGTGCTTTACGGAGGGTTGGGGAGATGTTAGCAAGCCCACTTAGCCTCAGGGTGCCGAGGTCCCCACCTGCCTAGGCTCTGCCTCACCACCCTCTTTCAACTCCAGTGTGGGCAGCTGAAAGCCTGCAAGACACCAGCTTTTCCACACTGGCTTGCAGAAAGGCCTGCAGGAGAAATCCTTATGCTCCAAGACAGAGCAACCAGCCAATAACGACATTCCTTGCACCTGTGCCTGTTGCAATCATTTTTATCATTTTGCCACGCTTCATTGACCGATGGATTTTTTTCCAGCTTTGCACTTTTTTATTACTATTATTTTTATCTTGATCATTACCTCCGTGCCTCTGATGGCACTTAGATATGAACCGCCTATGAACCTTCGAGCCTGATTGTGCCATGACAAAAATATTGTCGTTTACATTCTGTGCCAAAGTATTATATAAAAACACATCAACGAAAAGGAAATTCAGGAAGCTGAGAGTAAAGATATATAGTCAGCAAAGTATATAACTTCTGGCATATTACTGCTTAATCCTAACATAATTATTCTCATCCTTTTATTTGATTAACTTCTAATGGTTCCTCTTGGTGTTAAAGGTCCCACTCTGATCATTTGATTTTAGTGTCTGCTATAATTACCGATAATGTTCTTTGCAAGACAATTTAATGATAACCGCATAATGGCCTATATGAAGCAAGCTGCAGGGTTTCAAGGCTTTTGAGTAATATAAAATACATTAGACTAACACAAGCTATCAACATGACAGGGAATGTTTGATTTACACTCAGGACTATGTTATAGTGCCATGGAATTTTTTTCTTTTTCTTTTCCTTTTCCTTTTTTTTTCTTTTGCAGCCATTTACAATAAATGACAGAACAGTTGGACAATCTGCAACTTGCTGATTGCAAAAAAAAAAAAAGAGTTACAAAGTTTGGAATGGTGCAGAAGCAGCAAGGGGAGCTCAGGGGGCATCTGTGTCCTTTGGGCAGGGGCGGGACAAGAGCGAAGAGCGTGGATTCCTGGGCACTGTGACCTAATAGCTTTCCCATGGGGTAGATCAGCCCAAGAGAAAAAACTGCTTCTCTTTTCTCATCTCCTTTCTTTTCAGATATCAGCAACTGAGCTCCTCCTTGCTAACCCCATTCACCAGGTTAGTTGGTAGCTTTCTTGGTAACCAGGGTCACAAGAAGTGAGCTACTTTTAGGATAAAATTAATGACTATTTTGTTTGTTTATTTAAGTTCTCCTTCTTCCAAAACAAACAAATGAGCAAGCAAACAGAAAAAAAAACCCAAACAAAACAACACAATGTGGCTGAAACCCTGACGGCGAGCAAAGTTCATCCTGTTTTCCTAGTCTTCTCTCCTGGCCAGGCCTGTTGGCAGTCAGCTTTCAGTATTTGGGAGCCTGGCATATGTGTCTCTTTCATTTGAAATAAAGTGATCACTCACCACTCTGGCCAAATGCAGGATAATTGATGGTGTGAGCAGATGGAGAAAATTTCCTGTCAGGAAAAAAAGGTTAACTGTGGACATATTACACCCAGGGTCTCTGATTCCAGGATAATGGCATTTGGACAAAAGTAGAGCGTCGTCCTTTTTATAGCACTTTATGCCCCATTAGTATTACTGCAAGTCCCAGGACCTGCCTGCTTGGGCACTTAATCAAAAGCAATGGGTTGAGAATCATGTTCCAGCTCTCCTCCTATTTGATTCATTCCTTCTAGATAGGAAGAAGTAAAAAACACATTACTAGCATCAAAACAGCACATGCATTATGTGCTAAGCAGTTGAGAAGGCTCTCATTGGGTTTTATCCCTTTGGGTACTTGGGTGGACAAGTACTTTCCTATTCATCCATTCAGTGTGCAGAGGCAGCCATATTTCATTTTTTTCTTTCCTTGACAGACAATCCGTTAGTTTTCCACAGATCTCCTTTTTAAAGACACATTCATGTCACTTATTTTAATTGTAAGCTTCAGGCAGCAAAGCCCAGAATGTGTTTTCATGTACACACACACACACACACACACACACACACACACACACGCAACTGGAAACGCACTCCATGGATGTAGCTCCTCTGAGAGCCAAATCTAATAATAGGAGAGGAACATTTCTTAGGGGAAGAATTAATTTATACACTTAATTACTCGGGATCCACTTCAAGCTCTCCGCCTTAACGCTCTTTCTTTTGGAGAGTTTTTAACTAAACACAGAGTGCTCTGACAGACCCTGAGGAGAGTCTGCCTCATTTAGATGGCAGTGCCTGGACTCCTCCCATCCTCTGGCCTCCTGTCTGCTCTGGCCCCTTCAGGAGGCCAAGGGCCCCAGCCGTGGTTTTGAGGCCTCGTGCCTATTAATGTTGATTGGGATGGGGTGAGAGGGGCTTTGGCTCAGTGAACTGCTGCGTCTTGCTCCCACGCTCTCTGCAGCTTCTCAGTGGATTTTCTACTAGATGCTTGGTCCCAGCATAATGGTAAAAATGAAATGATTTTTTTTATCTGTTCAAAATGGGGCAACAGCCAGGCCCCTGTTCCTTCAGGAGGCCTCAGTCTGAGGAATGGTCTTTTTCCATGTTAGGAAATTTGTTCCATTTGCCAATACCTTGACAAAGAGTCAAGGAAGGCCATAGTCAATTACAAAATTGCTCAATGTTGGGAAAAGTGTTGCCTCTGTTGGATTAATGAAGCAGGAAAGTTATTGCTTGCTTCTGACATCGTCAGAAAAATGGATCTGACATAGGGGTACCATGACTCCAAATAGGCCAGGAAAACTGCTCCTTCCAGCCCTGGGGATTGGTCTAACAGACTGGAAATTGGCAACCTCTGTGCTCCCAAAGTGATTCCTGGCTGCACGCAGAAGACACAGCTCCCTGTCCCCTGAGAGGCCTCGGACACAGGCCAGAAGTTGCTCTCATGAGGGAGAAGAGGGCTAGGGGCTTGGAAAATATGGGCAAATGGATTATAAACTCAGAGAAAAAATAGCATGTGCCCCACAGGAATCACATGGATGTGAATGGGGACCTGGTCAGCTTGGTGAGTGGGCCTCCCTACCTACCTCCTGTACACTGTACACCCCCACTGCCAAGATTTAGAGTTCAACCACTATTTATTGATGGCTCCTATTAAATACATACCTTATATCTGAGTGGGGATGAAATGAAACACAAAATTAACATAATATCACATCAAGCTAAATTTAAGCTCAATCTTTTAGTTTCCATAGAATATTTTACTTAAATTGTGATATGTGATGTTGAAAAATATCTTTTTAAAAGGCCTATCCCATTATATAACAATATAAACTCTATATGCTACTGAGATAATTATTTTTAAACCTTGAGAAAATCTAAAAGAAAATTAAATTGACCATTTATCAAGCCTCAGGAGAGAGGGATGAAAATGATTTTGCTAAGCTTAGAAGCAATACAGAAACCCTCAGAGGAAAAGAGTGACAGATTTCACAATATAGAACAAAACACTTCTGTACTTTTTTTTAAAAAAGGCAACCAAAAGCTTGGGAAAATACTGTAGTTACCATGACAAAGGTTTAATATCTCTATTATTTAAATGATCAGGTTAATTGATGAGAAAATACAAAGTCTTGATAAGTTATGAACAGAATTATAATTCACAGAACAGAAAATAAAATCAGTAAATGAGAATATACAAAAATGTTCAGCTTCACTAGAAACCAAATAAATGTAGTTTTTTACAGTTTCATGTATTAAATAAATCCTTTTTGAAAAAAAACTTTTTTCTAATAGCAACAGTATCCTGAAATTGTTTCTATTGTATATTCCTAGTGGTCTTACAAATACTGTAGATAAAACACTTTCAGAAAGCAAGCTGAAGTCATAAAATGTTTATACCCTTTGACCCAGGAATCCCACTTCTGGGACTATACCCTAAGAAACTACTCCAGAAGATGAAATAGCTGATGTGTAAATGTCTTTATTGCAGTGTAGCTTGTAAAAATAATATTTGAAAGTCACCCAAACCAACAAGAGGTGTTTGTATCAAACATCTACTCCATGGACTATTAATCAATCTTAAAATAGTAGACATGTGGAAAAGACTCCCTTACTATCAGATGACAAAGTATACAAAATTGGAGGGACAGTATGATTTGCAGTACATGGAAAACATGTACATATGACAAAAGATAGAAAAACATAATAAAACTGCTTTGGATCACTACAATCACTATACACCTTAGAATGGATAAAATTAAAAAAAAACCCACAAAATGTCTTTGCAAGTTTGTGAGCAGTTGGAAGTCTCACACAATGCTGAGGCATGGTGGCACTGAAAAATGGTACAATGGCTTTGAAAAACAGTTGAGAACAGCTTCTTATCAGACTAGACATACACTTATCATGTGACTTGCAATCCCACTTTTGAGTAGTGATGCAGAAGAAATGAAAACATACACTCACCACTCACTTAAAAAGTCCCAGAAGTGGGATACCTGGGTCAAAGGGTATAAACATTTTATGACTTCAGATTGCTTTCTGAAAGTGTTTTATCTACAGTATTTGTAAGACCACCAGGAATATACAGTAGAAACAATTTCAGAATACTATGCTGATATTAGAAAAAAGTTTTTTAAAAGAAGATTTATTTAATACATGAATGCTTATAGCAGCTTCACACATAATTACCAAAGATGAAAGCATGCCCATATTCATTAACTGGTGACTGGATAAACAAATGCTGATACATCAATATCATGGAATACTATTCTTTGGCAATACAGACTACTGATACACACAACTATGAATCCCAAATTCACTATTCCAAATGGAAAAAAAAGCTAAGTATAAAATACTATGTATCTTTCTATCTATATGACAATTTGGAAAATTCAAAATTATAGGCAAAACATATTAGCTAGGATCTTTATACAAAAGGAAGAAAGTAACTACAAAGGAATATAATTAAAGAGAATTTTTTGACAGAACTGTTCTATATCTTGACTGTTCTACTGGTTCCATGACTGTATGCTTTGTCAGAATTGATAGAAATGTATTTCTTCAAAAGGTAGTTGCTTTTTATGTGTAAATTATGCCTTAGCTGATGCGGCTATCCAAAAGGAGTTATCTATAGTCCTAGCAAAATAAGATTATGAAAGGTTCTTCTCTTTCCTCCATTTCCCAAATCTTTTGACATAATTTTGAACATGGCAATATATCTATATGTTTGTTGTCATCATTAAGGATGGATAATCCATGAGTATAAGTATGGGTTATTGTTTGTAATTTTATTCAAAAAGTCACAAGAAACAAACTGTGAAAATTGCTTGCAAAATTTGAAATTCCCTGACCCAAGAGAGTGCTCTCTCATAGGATCTATGTCTTGTTGAATTACAGGAACTCTTATTTCCCCCAGCTTGACTCTGGCTCTCAAATATGTTGACAAATAGTAAAGGAATTGTATATGGTTAGATTAGAAAGTAAAAAAACCTAGAAGTAGAATTTATTACAAGAATGCAAGATTAGTTCAACATAAGAAAATCTACTGATGTAATATACATCATATAATATAATATACCATATTAATACTATAAAGAACAAATCCCATGACCATCTCAACAGATATAGAAAATTCACTTGACAAAAATCTAACACGTTTTCATGATAAAAACACTCAAACAACTAAGAATAGAAACAAATTTTCTCAACTCCAAAAGGGCATCTACAAAATGTTCCAAAATGGCATCATGATTAGTGATGGAATTTGACCATGACTTAAAGCTTTTGCCCTATCAGGAATACAATAAAAATGTTCATTTTTGCAAATCCTACTCATTACACTGGAAGTTCTAGAAGGTCAAATAACAAGGAAAAGAAAATTCATTGGGTTGAAAAGAAGAATTGAAACTATCCCTATTTGCATATGACACAATCATATGTATAGATAATTCTAAGGAATCTACAAAACAAAAACAAAGATAAATTATGGAAGCTAATGAATGAGTTCAACAAACTTCTAGGATACAAAAGTTAATATACAAGAGTGAGTTACACTTGAATGAACAATCTAAATATGACATTAAGAAAATAATTCCACTTAGGGCTGGGGGTATAGCTCAGTGGCACAAGCATCTGCCTTGCAAGCACAAGGTCCTGAGTTTGATTCCCAGTATCAAAAAAAGAAAAGAATTGCATTTATAATAATATCAAAAAGAATAAAACCGGCAGAAATTTAACAAAATATGCAAAACAATTGCAAAAAGTTAAAGAAGACCTAAATAAATGGAATTGTCCCATGTTCATGGATTGGGAGATTTAATGCAAAGATGTCCATATTTGCATGTGTATTTACAGATGCAGCACAGTTTCTATCAAAATACTAAGTATTCACTTTTGCAGATAACAACAAACTGATATTAAAATTCTTATAGAGACCTAGTGGCCAAAATATTCACAAAAAATAACAAAACTGGAGGACTCACAATTCCCAATTTCAAAAAGTATCAGAAACTTATTAATTGAGACTATCATAATAGCATTAGGAAGAAAATTGAGAGTTTGGGAATAAACATTTACATTTATGGTCAGTTGATTTTCAATAAAAGTGGAAGGACAATTCAATAGGAAAAAATAGGTTTTTTTGTTCAATAAATGGTTCTGAGAGAACCGAGCATCTAGAAGTGAAAAGAATGAAGTTAGATCTCTACTTCACATAATAGGCAAATATTAGCTCAAAACAAATCAAACATCTGAGGAAAACGGAAGTGTAGATCCTTAAGACCTTGGATTTGCCAATGGTTCTAGATGTAACTCTAAAATACAGAAAAAGAGAAGTTGGATCTTATCAAAACTTAAATATTTTGTGCTTCACCATTATGAAAGTGCAAAGACAGCCTACAGAATAGGAGAAAATGTTTACTGACTATATATCTGATAAAGGATTTGATTGTAGAACATAAAGAATTCTTACAAATCAACAATAAAAATATAAATAATCCAATCTGAAACAGGCAAAAGAAGGATAAACTCGAGTCTTTTGTAGGAAAATGGATGTACCTTGAAACCACAATAAAATAAATCAGACCCACAAACTTAAATATCACATGATTTCCATCATATGAGAAGTCCAAAACATAAAAAGTAAAATAAAAAACAGATCATAGGAAATAGGGAGATAGATTTTTGCACAAGGGAAGAGATGAAGGGAGGGGGGAGGAGAAGGAAAAGGATGAAGAAAAGACTAAGATATATTATTTGCATGTACCAATTCTCCATGAGGAATTTAATCATCATGTACTGAAAAGATGTACTATTAAAAAAAGAGAAACTGAAAAAAAGGTAAGACTGCACACTAAAATAATAACAATAAAGTGGGTGAAGAATTTGAATAGACATTTTTCCAAATAAGATATATAAATGGTGTATCAACATATGACAAGATAAGCACTATCAATAGTCATTAAATTCAACCCAAAACGTCTATGAGGTAAAACATCACACCTGCTACGATGACTATACCTAAAACAATGGAAAATAGCAAATGCTGGTGAAAATGTGGAGAAATTGTCATTCTCATATATTGCTAGTGACGATGTAAAATAATGCAGCCGCTTTGGAAAACTGAGGCAGCTCTTCAGAGACTGACCCAGAAATTCCATTCTTAGAGAACGGAACACCTATGTCCCCATAAGTCCGTTTATGCATGTTTATAGTAGCATTATTCATAATAGTCAAAAAGTTGGAACAGCCTCACATGTCTGTCAACTGATGAGAAGATAAACAGAATTTGATGTATGGGTACAGAGGAGTATTACTGGCAATAAAAAAGAATACAGTATTGACATATGATATAATGTGGATGAACCTTGGAAACATTATAGAAAATGAAAGAAGATGTTTAGTAAAGACCATAGATTACATGATTTATTGATACAAAATGCCCGGAATAGGTAAATCCACAGACAGAAAAGTGGATTTGTGGTTTCCTTGGCTCAAGGTGACTGGAATGAGGACTGATTCTATAGACACTGTGTTTCTTTGTGCGGTGATGAAAGTGCTCTTGAATTAGATAGTGGTGTTAGTAGCACAACTTTTTGAATGTACTATAAACTAGTGAATTATACACTCTAGAAAGGTGCATTTTTATGGTATGTGAACTCTTATCTCAGTAAAAACAAAAGAATGAAAACAAAAAAGTAGGGAAAGGGATGAAAGGGGCTTGTGAGCAATGTGTATGTGAACATCAGATGGTCCATGGTGCTAAGAATCAGTGTAAGCTTCAGAGTTTTCTAGCTATTCAATTGTCCACACAGCAATAGGGCATTGTCATAAGGTGGGTATTTCCAGGCCACCACTAGTTGCTTGTCCTTCTTCGTGTGTTTAGACTAGCTTTAACTCACCCCCATCCTCCACAGCCTCACAAACGGCCCATTTTTTATTTCTGCCACTCACAGACACACAACTCTGACAGTGCCTACACTGAAAATATTTGGATATACATATTCTATGTTCTGTCCTTAATTATCAAATCTTAGGGAAAAGGACTATTCCCTAATGTGCCAGCCTAATCACTTAGATGTGGTAGGTGTCTCTAAGTGCCGAATTACAAAAATTAGGTCCAATTTATACTCTGCCTTCTCTGTCCAAATTTCCTTCTCTGTAGTGACATGAAGTTCCTTGACCTACTCCTTGACATAGCTCTGGTGATCTGAGGGTCCTTGTGACACTTCAAGGGGGTTCACTTCAAGGGAAATTCAGAAAAGAACTTCAAGTCCTTTTCTGTGGCACAGTGCCTTTTGGTTTGGCTAACTCTATCCCACATCATACTGCATATGAACTTGTCTGCATATGAATACATAAAATCTCATTTATATTTAACTATCAGAATTGAGTTGGGGTTAAACACTTGGCAAAATGATATACCTTGAGAACATTTTATTAAAGTTTAATTAATTTTTATTTTGTAGTTTTCTGATTTTAGAGACATTTTTTCCAGGTTCCAAAAATAATTTTGCAGGCTCTTGCAAAGTACTCAGGGCCAAAGCATTGTGTTACCCCATTAGCATTTTGGGTTAGAAGCTCTGCTTATAGGTGTGTTGGGGAACAGATGTAGCATTTTGGGGAACAAGAAGTTTCTCCTAATCCCTAAAATTTCTCCTTTAAGTGGGTTTCTTCACTAAACCCTTGACTGGGCCTGTCTTTTTAACTAGCAAGCTGTACCCTGGCTCCTCACCTCAAAGACTCCCAGTGCCAATGCTGCTGCCATTCCCAGGGTCCAGTAATACCTGGCAGTGGCGTGGAGGTGAGACATATGGGTGTTGGTAAAAATTAGAGGAGAGGGGGCTGGGGATATAGCTCAGTGGAATAAGTGCCTGCCTGGCAAGAGCAAGGTCCTGAGTTCAATCCCCAGTACCACAAAATGTAGATTCATTTCCAACTGCTGGACTAATCTGTTGGTTTTCACAAGCACTTTATTGCCTGTCATATCAACTACAAGTGCACGCTTTAATGTTCTGGATCAGCCCTGCATCAGCCCAATAGATTATATGACTTGGTTTTCTTTAGGAGGAGAAATGGAAAAGACCTTTGCCCCCACCTATTAAAAAAATGGCAGCAAAACTGAACAAAATAACACACTATTGTGGATACTGACAGAAAGGAAGGACCTGCCTGCTGGATTCAGATAACAGTTTCAAGAAATTAAATGACTGTATATATCAGCATGAGTCTTCATCTCTAACCTATTGGCTCCCACTACCAAGAGAACCCGGAGAGATACGGCTTGGGCTGATACCTTGGGAGAACAAGTGATTGGAAACTATCCTTGGGAAGTCTGGAAGCTTTAGTGAGAGATAGGGAAGATGGAACAGACTGTGGGTATGTGTTACCTGGGCCTGGGGGCAGTGGAGATATCACTTCCTCAGAAAATTTTAGGAAGGTGCTCATCCATTCTAAAGTCACTCAGCTGCAAGAGACTGAGAAAGCAACTGGCCTGATCTCCTCTATCTATACAAAAGGAACACTAAAGGGAACACTAAGTCTCAAAGGAGGAAAGTTATGTAGGACACTTGGCCAAGGGTCAGTAAAGTCAGCACTAGAACTCAGGTGCGGCTTTTGCCTTGGAGCTGTTCATGGTTCAGGGACACTGTGACTGGTTTCACAAGGCCATGTCAGCCTACACAGCACATTAATCCTATAGAGATGAGTGAACCTGTTTGTCATTTCTTCTCTGGAGTCATTCTCTTTGGTTCTAAGTTGGCAGTCACAAAGTCCACAGGAAGGAAGGGATAAACGTGCAAACTACATACACAGCTTTAACCATGGAGGTCATTTGCTCAGGCCCTGACAGGAAACATGGAGTACAGGGCATGCTACTGTGAAACAGTGCACTTTGGCCTTTGACAAAGCAGCAGAAGCAGAAAGGTCTGTTGTGCTTTTGCTCTCCTCTCCTGAAATAGGGGATGGTAAGAATTCTCTGACCCTCCACGTGACAGATAGCTTCTCTATACCCAAAGGAAGAAACATCCTCATCACTGAAGATACAGAGTCACAGAAGAGTCAGAGTCAACTGGCCCTGCTAAATCCCTTCAGTTTATCATAGTGAGATCATTTGCCTTTGTCCAGTCTCACTCTGTGCATCTGTCCACTCTTCACCAAACCTAACATACACAGTGTCCCTGTTTCTTTGTGTCTTCATTTCTAAAGGCTCCTGTGCCTTATTCTTGCCTAGCATGCATGAGGACCTTGGTTCAATCCCCTAAACCAGGGAGGTAAAGAGGAAGGGGAAATGTAGAGGAAGATGGAGATGGAAAGAGAAAGGGACAGTAAAGAGAAGGTTAATAATCTGTCTTTGATTATAGGGGTCTAGTGATGAGCAAGAAAGTAATTACTTTTTCTCCTCTACAGAACCCACTGAAAGCCTTTGAGAAAGGGGAAGGGATCTCAAGGCAGGAAAGCAGGAGTGTGACACCAATCAAACCGAGATAAGTTGCTCTGATGGTTCACTTGGGCTGCCTACTCTCTCACACAAGGCCCATTCCAGAGGCAGGAATCCTGTAGTCCAGTCCTGGTCGCAGTAGTAACTCCATCGCTGGTCCTCAGTTACCGTGTTTGACATGAATGGATAAGAGACAATAGCTGTAGATTCACATAGGTCTCTGGTTTATTTTAAAGAACTACAAACTTTTTCTCGATCCTATGTCTTTGTAGTTATCACCCTGCTTCCTGTCCATTGTAGGAAGACTTCTGGTAGCAATAGAGATTTCTGTGTCCCATGCATCAGTCATATTTCTCTCTTCAACCCCATTTGGGCCTCCGTTCCACCACCCACTGAGACTTTGACAGACTCACCAATTGCTGTTACATGGCCAAACCCGAAATCATTTCCGTTTTGACCTTGAATTCTCAGTAGTATTTACACTGAATAATATTTCTTCTTGCCAGAAATACCCTTCTCTTGTCTTCTCAACTCTCCGTGTTTTCCTACCTGTCGCCCAGCTATCATTTTATGCTAAATCCTCTTCCTTGCCTCCACTGGCTGAAGTTAGGGCACCTTAGGACATAGTCCATACCTTCTTCTCTTCCTTACCCACTTTCTAACTATCTCAAACAATCCAAAGCTTTAAATAGCTGCTCCACATCAACAGCTACCAAATCTGTGTCTTCAGAAACAAGATTCATGTCTTAGTCACTTATTTGTCACTGAGACAAATACTTGATATTCACACCAAAGGAAGAGAGGTCTACTTTGGCTCACAGTGCATAGAAGTTTCAGTCTGTAGTTGGCTGACTCCAAGGCAGAAGTAGCATGGCAGAAGGACCTGCCACAAGAGAAGAGCAACTCACTTCATGGTAGCCAGGAAGCAGAGTCTAGAGAGGATCCCGGAAGGCAGATATGTCCAGGTCATTCCCACAGTGACCTATCTCTGTTTTAAATTATTTTTCTCTTCATGTTGCATTTCTTGATGACCTACCTCCTCTGACCAGACCCTACCTCTTAAAGCAAGTCAGCTACATTACCCAATCAACCAATCACTTCCTAAAAGCCTCCCCTGTGATTCCATGAAGCTTTGGGGGGGGGGCATCTAGGTATAAAGTATAACCTTTCATGACAGATTTGGCACCTAAGTATTTACTCCTTTCCAGATGTGTAGCTAAGAATCATCTTGAGCTGTACATGGCCAAGAAGAAACCTTGATTCCCCATCAGGCATCTCCATCTCAATAAACAATATTACTGGCTCAAACAGAAAACCTAAAGTTTGCCCTTCATCCATTTCTTTTCTGTCAAACTAAATAATATACTCAGAGTCTATGCAGATTCATGAGTTGACTAGGCAGCACTGCATTGGGAATACATACTATAGTAAATTATGCATATATGCAAGGAGCTTGAGGCAAGGGAAGTTTTAAGGCCAAATACAGAGGATTTCATTAGTTATTTTAATACAGGAATTCTTGGCCATAGGATTAACAATAAGTATGTTCAAGGGTCAGTAACAAGTGTGGCACTAGCAAAGCAGAACAGACAGTTGATAAACAGTTGTCCTTGCACAAGTCTTCTTGTGTAAGGTTGTAGTGGCCTTTGCGCAAGGCATGGCTCTGGCAGAACCTTCTGTGAAAGTTCTTGTTGTCAGGTACTGTGTTAGTTACTTTTTCTCATCACCGAGACACAATACCCATATTTAAAGTTAAACAAGGAGAGGTTTATTTTGGCTCATTGTTTGTAGAGGTTGTGGTCCATAGTCATCTGGCGCCAAGGCAGGGTGGCATAGCAGAGGTGTATGGCAGAAGAGGAACAGTCCATGGCAGCGCAGGCAGAAAGCGGCAAACAGCCAGTATGCCTTCCTTCTTTCTCCCTTCTATTCCATTCAGGCTACAAACCTATTGGTTGCTGTCACCCACATCCTGGGTGAGCCTTCCCATTATTCATACCTAGAACCACGCTAAACCAATCAATGGATTAATTTAGTTATTACACACTCTTAATCCATATTCACACACCCTAGATTCAGCCACCTCCAAAAAGCCCTACTATGAGCACAGAAAGCTAGGTGGGGTATCTAGGTACAAGCCATAACAGGTTCACAAACGTGACATCCCCTCCTTCATAACTTCCAGGTTTTATTTATTTAGTTAGTTAATTAGCTAGGACTTGATGTGAGTCTATTTTGATTACAGCAGCATTCACACTCTTTCATTCCTACCTCTAGATCACCAGAAAGAACTCCCAACACTAACTCAAAGCTCCTTTTATTCTGGTCTGTTTTCTCATCCTCTGGCCCTACCACCCTCATCGGACCACAATTAACCTCTCACCTGGACACTGTAATGCCTTCAAGCCTGGGCTTTCTGCTTCCTTGCTTACCCTCTCTAATCCATGCTCCTCACACTGTAAATCTGATCAAGTTACTTCTCTGCTTAACAACCTCACCCCTACACACACACACACACACACACACACACACACACACATACACACACACACACACACAGTATCCCTTTGCTCTTGGAATAAGATTTACACTCTTTAGCCTGATTTTCAACAGGCTACCTGGTGTCCCTGTTCTCCATCTTTAACCTTGGCTTGCACTGGGGGTGAATCATTTTGGATATAGGGCATTTCATTAGTCATTCCCCCTAGATTTTCACATGGTAGACTCTTGCTTTAGTGTCATGTTTCTGAGATGCTTTCCCTGGCCACCACACTAAAATTGTCTTTTGCATTACCCTAAGTTTCTATAGATCACTTGTTATTATATGGAATTTTTTATGCTTATCTATTCACTTACTGTCTCTATCTTGTATCAGTAGAATATAAGCCCCAGGAGGCAGCAACCTTCTCATTTAATTCACTGCCACATCCATAATATCTAGATTAGTATGTGGTACATGCCAGGTGGAGTGATTAGCGCATATTTGTTGAACGAATGAATAAATTCATCCATGCTAATTTCTGGGAGCAGAGTTTGGAAATCTTGCTTTAAAATGCATTCCAAAATTAAGGTTGAGAACTACTATGCAAGAAAGCAAATGTATTTCCCAGGAAAGATGAAACAAATGAATCACCATTTCTAAAGATTGTGGAGGACAATGCTTAACCTCATGAAATAAATCTCTAATGGCAGAATGGCAAGTCCTGTGACAAGTATTTAAAAGATATGGGTCAGTAGGGCTCTTTGCCCATGTGTTCTTATAGCAAGTAGACTACTTGCTTTTCCATGTTGCTAGCCCCGCTTTTAACTCAAGAACTGGAAGATAAAGTGCCTTCTGTCTTCCTTGAAAGGAATCAATAGTAAGAATGAGTATTTGGCTCTCTCCAAAAGGTCAGTCTGACACCTGATTTCTCAGACTACTTTCTTGATCCCTCCTTCCTGTTAATGGGGTAGCCTTGTCTTTCCTGGCAGACAATTTTCAAAGAACAAATTTGTAATCTCATTCTGAGAAATATGAGGATTAAGATGCTACCTCAAGGCTCACTTCACATGGCCCCTAATCGGGTGAAACACAGGTTCAGAGCAAAGGTCAGTGGTGCCCAGGATATGTATCTGCATGTGTACATGTGAGTTTCACATGGCAAGAAGGTGTGGGTAGAGGTTTGTGTAAACAGTAAATCTAGTGCCATAAATGAGAGGATTCTCTCAGCGTGCACTACCTGGCTGGAGATGTAGCCCACAGGCCCAGTGGTGGTTGTACTGAGGCATAAGTAAGGTTACCAAATGGGCCGGTGTGCATGATACACACATAAGTGCACTTGCATGTGAGCTAGATAGTGTGTTGCCAAGAAACCATAACTGAGTAACCGTGTGACTGTAAGAATCACTTAATTTTCCTCATCTGTAAACTGGGATTGTTAAAGAACCCTTACGCATTTTTACATGTTTGTTGCTAGGATTAAATTGGGACTTTTTTTTTTTTTTTTTTTACTGGAAAGCTCCCAATATCTGATCTGTGTTGCAGATACACTTCCATTAACCTCAGCCCACACATGTGCCTATCAACTGTACTAGGCGCTGCCCAGGCCAGCACCTCAGCCTTTCAGTACAGAGGTGCCATGCTTTAAGAAAACCTGATATACAAAAACAGAAGTCTCAAGCACGAGCTAGACAATAACCCTTTGAGGTGAGGTTACCAAGGGTGGGCTGGGATCCTATGGTTTAGACAACATCTGGGACCCCTGGACTAGTGCACCATCCCCCTCCCATACCTCCTACCTCTCCCAAAGCCAGAGGGGAGGAGGCAGATTATCTTTCTTTCTTTCTTTCTTCCTTTTTTTTAATGAATAGAACGGGCTGTGGGCGCCTGGCAGGCCCCATCTGTCCGCTGCCCCAACTCAATTTGATTCTCATTCACCCGCCTTTGTTTGCCTCCCATTTTTGATCAGCAATCTCATGGGGGGTAGGAATGCAAAGGCTTAATGTTCTCCAAGGCTTGGCAGAGTCGCGACCCCCTGCTGCTTGCTCACCCTCGCAGCAGCTACGCAGCCCTGGAGGTGAGTGTCTCCGGTGGTACAGAGTCCAGGCTGCTCAGCATGCTTTCGTGGCAGTGAGGGCCCTTGCTTTTCAAGATGTAGGGCCTGTGTATCTGCTACTGGGCAGCCGGGGTGGATTAAAATGTGCTTTCCAGTGTCAGGTGCTCCTGCTGGTGGCATGGAGAAGGTGCAAGCAGGAGTCCAAGTGATTTTTGAGTAGGTATGAGCTACAAGCATGGAAGTTTACTCTCTTTTTAATAGAAAAGGTAATAGAGAAGTCCCAATTTAATAATTCACTTCTCATCTCAGAGGCATACCTCTAAGGCCATTTTTGAATTTGTCTATGACCTCTGGTTCCCAGTTTTGTTTTGTTGTTTTATAAATTGCCATCCTGATAGAAAAGGGATCTAGGGAACTTGAGAGCTGTGGAAATTTGATGAAATGTCACCAGCCCATTTTACAGATGGCATAGACGGTGAAAGAGCCAAGGATTCTGAACTCCTGATCCAAAGCTGACCACCGCAGATGAGGCCGAGGTTTTGAGAGCATAAAGTGGTTAACCAGCTACTCCTCAAGGACCCCAGCAATCTGCCAAGATTCAGAAGCACAGGTACAAGCTCAGCAGGGGAAGAAATAGCTTGAGCATCCTCCTGGGAGCTGCACAGATGCCTAGTTGTACACCGGCAGTAGGATTAGTTCAGAGCCCTCTACTGTGCTTCAAGCCTGCTAGAAGCTGAAAGGTGTAGTTGAAGACCCTCTTAATCTGATCAACAAAGCTGTGTTGCTGGCATTGTGGACAAGAGACTGATGCCCTGCAGAGGACAGTACCATGTCACTTTGCATCTTTCTTGATGTATAGCATTATATAGGTCGCAGTTGGCACAAGCTGGGGCTAAAACCTCAAGGCTCCCTGGTTAGCCAACTATTGCCCTGCAACCTGGTCTTCAAGGGAGTTCACACAGCTCAAAGAAATGTGATATGGAAAACAATGATTCTGGGAGAGGGGCACAACAGAGGCAAGGGGAATGTATCACGGCAGAAGGAGAGACTGCTTTGGGCTCATGGTGATAGGGAAGCTTTGAGGGAAAAGAATCTCTCTGTGTGGGTATAAGTGGTGATACAGGTCTAGGGGAGCAAAGGGGGGTAGACTTTTGCAGAGAACTGAGTCAGAGCAGAAGCCTACAAAAGTCAAATACGTTGTGAATACTAGCTGGAAAAAGATCCATGAGACTGGGGCACAGCGTGTACCAAAGCGATGATGTGTGTGACATGGGGCATGCGAAAAGCTCCAATAGGAGCTAAGGTGCTTTACTGAGGGCCACGGAACACCAAAGTAATAAATATGAGAATTATCTGAAGGAAGGTCAGAAATCCACTTATTTACCCATCACAGTCAGGAACAATGTCTCTGTACACAAAGACAGCATTTCTCACATGCTTATGGATATTTGTGATTGATAAACCTACAAATGCTCTTAAAAACATTATCCCATCTTTAGGGTCATTTGGTCATTCTGCAGTTTCTTCACTGATGGGTGCTACACTCAAGTGGCATCCTTTAAGTGTTTGCACATGAAAAGACATCTTCCCACTTGCAAAGATCCTAAGTGCTTCCTGAGAGTGTCATCTGATCCCTATTTATGTTTAGAAGAGGTACAGAAAAGATGTTCACACCTCGAGGAGACAAAGCTCATGTCATGAGACAGGAACAGCCAAGTGCCAAACCCAGTATAATGTAGGGGCCCAATGTATGCTTCAGACAGCACCGTGGACACACAGACAGGAAATATCTGTGGGTGAGTTGACAGGATGGAGTTTATGGTCACCATAGGGTTTGATTTATCCTTAAAGAATGTGTTGTAATGGAGTAATAGGTAAATGGGTTAATGGCATATGCACTTCTAGCTAATTGTCAATCTGTGTTCATAGGCTTATTTATATTTTCATGTTCTAAAATTAAAAAATGTACAGACAACTAGGGAGCATAATACAACACAGATTTATACACCTACTGGTTATTAGTTATAGTTATTATGTTGTGTCACATCAGCCTTTTAATAAATACTGGAACTAAAATAGTTTCAGGACAGTTGACAGCTCCTTTTTCTCTTCCCACTTCCTCTCCTGCCAGTCTTCTGTGACCCATGACCAGACCACCATCATCAGTAATTTGATGGTCATTGTATTGGTGAATGTAAGTGTACATACACAGCATATCATTTTTCCAGTTTTGTTTTGTTTATTTTTGTACTGAGTTGTGCGTTAAAGTATTCCTTTTACCTACGACGAGACATTCTGTCTCATGAACACTGTACAGTTTTCCTGAGAATATTGTCCTAGTGAATGCCTTCTCTGCTGCTACTTGCACATATTATGACAGTAGAGAAGGGATGCACAGCTTTAGATTTATGACTGTACTAATTCACCTTCCTCATCAGCATCAATTTTAATCAGATAATTTTTAAAAAATCTGATGAGTAGGGAATAGATTATCTTTGAGCTTGTGTACACATCTCTCTGTTTACGAAGCATGTTACATCAAAAGAACCTACTTTAGTGAGAAATGCAACACATGACAGGTTTCAGAAATAGCATGAGAAACAGAAACATCCCTTTATTTACCAATGCTCAGGAAAAACAGAATTGAAAGTTCTTGATCTTGAAGAAAGGAGATAAATAAAAAGATAATTCCTAAAAAAGAAGGTTGTTCTTCTGAGACATGAATACAAAATATCAATTGGACTTTGGCTATTCTAAGTATATGCATACCACAGACCAACTTTCTTTTTGACTCTGGGCCTTGATATAGATAAGCAAAACTATATCTATATGGCATTATATGTATGGATATAGATCTCTCCTGTTAGTGCCTTCTTTTTTATGTATCATGTGCCCAATGTACACACACCAAACATAATACTCAAATGTGTTGTTCACTGATGGTATGGTTAAAATTATGGCTGGAGCATGTCAGTAAAGCTTGCTGCTGCTCTGCTCTTACAGGCATGATACACATAGATGATACCACGGTGGTTATGGAGCTAACTTTATGCTTTTTGACTTTGGCACTTTGTGGGTGTTTTCTCTGATCCACAGGTCATTATATCAGAGTTCTACTGTTGAAGTTCCTCTTATACATGAGAACTTTAATAGTCACACAAAGAGTAAGATGTTATCATACTGTTACCTGCTTTCTATCCAAGTACAAGTTCACTTGTCATTTCTTTATAGAAAAGATAGTTTCCATGAACTGGGATAATGGGTAAGTTTTGAGAACAGGGCAGTAGGCAGGGGAAGGGAGGAGAGAGGTAGCCTTAGAGTTGAGTACTCTGGAGCTGGACAGTCATGGGCCCTGCAGAGGGCTCAGAGGCCAGATAGCCCAGGTAGAAGATAAGCATCGCTTGTGGCTTGGGACAGATGGGCAACATTCCAGATAAAGGAGATGCTGGACCACAGCCCCCACCCTCCAGGGACTTTCCCATGCAACACTCATGGACAAGCCCTGAATTCATTCTTCTAAGTGAAAGAAAACAAGTCCATTACCCACAGTTCTCTGTGACGCCCCCAATGTTAAAACAATTAACACAGCTGGATGGAAACACGGCTAGCAATGAAAGGTACATAGGTAGCAAGGTCATCACTTAAGTTTGCAAGTCATCCATACTGGTAGAAAGCAGTTCTGTCTGAAATCATGTCTTAGCACTTGAAGCATGTTCTTTTCTTTCAAAGTATCTCTACATCCATTATCTCTGTTGATCCTCACAATATGTGGGTGAGGTGAGTTGGAAATATATTGAGGCCCTATTTGGCAGAGGTTAAGTGGATTTGCTGAGGTCATATATTCTAGCAGCATAGCCATCTTAGAGCTTTAGCCTTAGCACTAGGACATTTGAGATGCGACTACCACGTAGACCCACACACAGGTCCGTACACACAACACAATTCAGACTTGTCGCATTTTTGGTAAGGCTTCTGCCCAACTGGGGATTGCAAATCTTTGAGAGCAAAGACTGTTTCACACCTCTGTGAATCCTCCATTTAGAGCAAAAACTAATTACCTTCCAAGTTGAGCCTTTTCCTTCTCTTCCAGGGAGACCAAACCATTTCTGCTAGGGGTGAAAGACATTTTAGAATTATTGAAATTTACCATGCAAAGCCTCCTAAGTCCCACCTACCAAGATAGTTTGGACTTCCAAAAATGGCCTAAATACAGAGTGTTGATCAAGTCTGAGTGGCATAGCTGTCATTTTCCCCAACACTTGTCACAGGCCAGCCATTCTGCTGAATGGGCTGCTTCAAGAGTCATTTAACTGTCACAGCTGTTCAGCACAGTGGTGCTGCACCATGATCAGTCTTCAGGAATTTGTGATAGCATCACAGGTTGCCTCCATTTTTCCCTCAGTACCAGCTCTTGCCAGAATCCTTTCCATGTTCTTATGTTCTTCCCTACCCCTTCCTGCTGTCTTCATTTCCCCTGCATTTACCTTTTGGCCAGCACCTGTTTTGGTACCCTGAATCTGAATGTAGGACTGAATAGCTAAACAGAAGTAGAAGCTAAAACTAGTAGTTGGAGAAACATATCAATCTCAAGAACCACTGGCAGACCAAGGTAGGTCAAGATGGAGCAAGAAAGTGCTCTGATGGCCAGAGAAGGCAAGGCTGGGGTGACTTCCTGGAGGAGTGGCCTAGAGATGGGCTCTGAGGATGAGGAAGACTCAACAGAAAGATGAGGAGGAGTAGAAGGCCACTGGGCTTCTCCTAGCCAGCCTTTCCTCAATTTTTCTGGGTTTGGGCAGGTTCTCTATGAGGCTTCTATTCTCTCATCTCCAGGATCCCTGTTGCTTCTGTCCTAATCTCACAGAGATAAGCAATTTAGTAGCAGGCTGCTCTTTCTGTTTTCCTTTTCTTTCAAAGGTCAGAAAAAGAAGGAAACTTAAGGTGTGCACAAAGCTGTCCTGTAAAGCCCTGGCTGACTGGCTTGGAGAAGGATAAATGACTTGGGTCATAGCGCCACCAGTGTTACACAACTTTTCTGTGTTGGCTTGAGACCTCAGTGATCCCCCTCTAATTGAAATCACTTTTCCCTGACCTCCTCTGTAAGCCTGGAGCTCCTTGCTCTCTGCCAGCAAAGGAGCTGCGGAGGTTGGAGGAAATCCTGGCTGGGAACTGGAGCTGTGTATTTCACATTCATCTTGTGTCTGTAGGCCAGGGTAGCATCAATCTGGCCCCTGAGGAATCTCCCAGCTCTGGGTCCCCAGTTGTAAAAGAAACCTCAAAGTGAGGCTGGAACTGTCCCCTAGATGGCATTCTGGATATTTGTGGGGGGCTCCTTCTGATTGGCACTGCAGTTTGGGGTGCTGTTTGCCAGGGATAAGCATAGGATGCTGGGCATCCTGCCATGTGTGACAAGCCCATATTTGCCTGGCATAACCCTGCAGTCTGTAGAGATGAACAATGTGCTTATAATGATCTGAGCCTAGACTATTTCACACATGAATCAAAGTATTTTTGCAGCATTACAATATACTCTGGTGCTCCCAAGAAAACAACTACCATGTAAATCAAGGGAAATGAAACTCTTTTTCCAGTTCGTCTCGTTAAGTCATTTACCATATAGGCACATTACAACACTGAATGATGACAATGTAACACATTAGTATCTACCCATACGCACATATAGATTTTCATGGGCACTTATAGACACAAATAAGCATATATATTCATATATGTGGACACACACATATATACATATATACACACATCCAAATATGCCTTTACTTATTTCAAAATGTCAGATATAGAGACATTTCAGTAGCATTGAGTTAAATATTCTTCTAATCTTTAATACAAACTTGCTTGTTATGGGTAGATTCAAGGCTCATGGACTTCCAGTGTACATATACCTCAATTTATGTACAGAAATGCAAATTGCTTTATTATAAATTACTTTCATTTCTTTATAACTATACTAAAAATGGTGTTGATTTATTGAAAGGGCTTTGGGGTACTTTGAGTTGAAAACCATTGTTGTTACTTTTCTTGGTCTTACTGTCCTTCTCAAAAGAAAAAGAAATGGGAAGAATAAATGTTAAAAATAGCAAAAATGTCACCCAAAGCAGTATCCACAGTTCTTAGAGCCTGAGATGCATCTGCTGAGGTAAACACTGCTGATGACAGTCTTGAGAAGGCCCAATTTCTGAAACTGTAGGGAGAGTGCCTGGGATGTAGGAGATGCCTGGGTATGGGCTATGAACCTGAGCCCAGGATGGAAGCCCGAAGGCTGCCTGGTTTCCAGGTGTGTCATACACAATGCATGGAGATATTTTTCTCTTTTAAATTATAAATCAATTAAGAAAGAAGGAACAAACTTAGCCTAAGAACTTAAAGACTCATATTAAGTGCTAATACTCTGTCCTTTGTTCTATAAACTATGTCTTCGTTCATTCTTAACCCTAACCCAATGAGGTGGGTGTTACTACACATATTTCAAAGGCAAAAATACTGAGCTCATTCAGTAGGTCAAATTTAACTGAATCTATTTTACTCTGAAGTCAGTGATAGACTGACCCTAAAAGTTTGGGGATGTGCTTGGTATTATTTTTTCGGATGGTCAGTTTAATTAAGGTTTTGTGTCTTAGTAAGTGTTTAGTTTATGATATTTGGCTGAGCATAACTCCTAGATGATAAAGGCAACACAAAGAGAAATTCAAATATATAATTGAACCAATAAAGATATTTGTGTAACTTTGAAAGAAATAAAACAGTACCTTTTACAAGTTAAAAACACTACATTCTAGGTAAAAAGACATATCATAAACTTTTCAGTTCTCCACCAAATTACTATACAAATGTATGAATTTTAAATTGGAATTCAAATGGATTTTTATTCTGTTAAATTATCAAACTGATATGAAAAAGTAAGTGCCTGAGAAAGGCCATGAAAAAAATTTAAAGAATAGTTGGAAAGGCTACCTTGACTGCTTAGCAGATATAGAAACATAATACATAAAAAATGAGTTTGACATGGGAATAGAATGGAAAATCCAGAAAAAGATCGCAGTGAAAAAAGTGGTCTATTTAATAATGATGCCAATAATCTATTTATAAGAAAGTAAGAGTCACACTCCCTGCCTCACACCATACTTTTTAAAAATTCCATCTATATTGAGGATTTAAATGTAACATTTATCAATCAGACAAACCATAAATTTAGCGCAAAAACTTCATATACACACATACAATTTATAGATAAATCTCCCAAGGACTATTTGAACGGATGAATATAGCACAGAAAATATTTTTACCAAGTCAGGAAACTTAGAAGTTATAAAGAAAAGATTGTTGCTGGCCCTGAATCAAGGCCAGCAGTTTTCTGTAGCTGTTGGTTTTAAGCAGGAGCCTAAAGTGGTATCTTTCTATGGTCTGTTGGCCATTTCAGAACTTTAGAAATGTAATGGTCAATTCATTAGAAAGTAACAAATGACTAAATAAATTTTACGAGAGGACTTCAAGATGGCAACTGGGTAGGCAGTGGAGAGAGAACCTCCCGGAGGAATGCCACTCAGACAAAGGACTATAGGAATATAGCAACGTGTGAAGGACAGAAGGGAAAGAGGTGGGTATCCTCAACTCAGGAAGGCTCTGAAATGGGAATTGAAGCCCTTGGAAAGACTAAGCAAAACCTCTGCTGGAGGAAAGGATCGGAGATCCTCCATGGCACAGTCAGAGGGAGAGGAGAAGGAGGAAGTCACTGCTCCAAGCACACCCATGGCCCACGCCCTCATTCCGGCATTTGCATCTTCAGCTTCAGAGGCCCGCTCTCACGGAAGCCTCCTGACTTGGCCAGGGGAGAGCAGAGTTCCGAGAGCTGGTCCAGGGCTGGAGAGAGGAGGGCGCAGCCAGGAAAGGAGGCAATGGTGGTCAGGAGCAGTTGTCGAACCCAGTGTGAGAATGAGAGGCTGCAACAGCCACTGAGGCAGAGTCCCCACCCTGGGGCAACCTTCCTAATCAGCACCTGGAGAGAATCAATGCAACTAGTACACAGCCCACCACACCCAGCTCTGCACCTGCCTTGAGGCGGTAGCCCCCTGCCTCTCTGCTGGGTGAGCAGCTACCTGCGGAGAGCAGTGGGGAACCTCGGCGGTGAGCCGTAGCGGTTCCCAGGGATCTGGCCGAGGAGCGGATACGGGCTCCAGCACTGCAATGGGAGGGTGATGCAGGTGGAGGTGGATCGTGAGGCTCCACGCCCTTCTCACTCCAACATCAGGCAGGAAGCACGAGCTGGGTTGCCAGAACTCAGCTCCCACCCTGAACTCTCTCTGGGAGCACGTTGAGTCTTGGTGGCTTGAGCAAACACTGCTTGTTCCTGGCAACAATGGGACGAATCCATGGTCTTCAGGACTCACCCCAAACTATTAATGTGAGCACCAAGAGGGTCTCCTCACAGCTTGCACATATGAACCTTGCATGAACCCATACCAAGAAATTAGATGAAAAGCAGCAGACCGGGAGTCTGAAAAACAACAACATACTCTATACAGCAGACCCAAGAAAATCCTCCAACTCTATTCTAGAACTAATCTTTAGACTCAGTTCATACCCTGGACTAACACAATGAGAACGGGCCGGGGAGATTTCAAGCCCTTATACCAAGCATCGAAGTTCGTCCAATGCCCAGCTGCAAGGGGTGGGGAACGGTAATACTAGAGATCAGGAAGAGGGAGGAGGAGAAGAATGGGCCTCTGGCATTGAGGCAACGGGACAGAGCCAAATGGGTCACCAAGGGCACCCCGATGGGGGCACGTACCCTGCGGCTGCTCCACTGTGGGCCCCGCGGCTGCTCCGATGAGGGCCCCATGGCTGTTCTGCTGTGGGCCCCGCTGAGGGTGCCCCACAGGCTGGACCTGCCCCCACCCATAGCACGGCGATGGGGCAGAGCCGGGTGGCCCGCTGTGAGCATGGGTGCTTTTCCATGTCCGACCATGGCAGTTTGTATACACCCATGTATGCTATAGTATAGTCTGAGGTAGCTATATCTCTTCCCAAGACGAGAGTCCAGGGTATAGATAAACCCAGGAATACAGTTATTATCACAAGGAAGATGACTGATTGAGTGATAGGGCAATGGAGATGAGGGAGGAGAAAAATTGAATGATCAAATGGTCCATCATCTGTGTAACTGAGTAACATGTGAAGGTAACATTATGTAGGACAGCATCCAGAGCTAATTCCCTTCTATGTTCTCTATAATTTGTATTTCCTCAGTCGTTTTTGTATTAACAGAAGTGAAGATAACTTTATATTATGCAGCATCCGGTGCTGATTCCCTACTATCTTCTCTATAATTTGGTATTTCCTTTAATGTTTATGTGTTAACTAATGTGAAGATAACATTATGTAATACAGCATCCAGTGCTAATTCCCTACTATGTTCTGTATAATTTTGTATTTTCGATATTGTTTATGGCTTATTCTGGTTCGTATGTCTCCATTCTTTTGTCTTTAAAATAAGAAAAAAAAAAGAAAAGATTGTTGAATATTTAACTGCATAAAGGTTAACATTAGAGTGGTGAAAAATACCATAATGACAAATAATACATTGCTCCTTTAGTTTAGAAGTGGTTTAAGTATGTGCACCAGAAGTTTACATGTTGAAATTTAATCTCCATTGTGAGGTATAAAAGGATGGAAACTTAATTTGACTATAATATTTAAAGGTGGGGCCTTTGGAAAGTGATTAGGATTAGATAAGGTCATCAGGGTGGAACTCTCAATTTTAAAGATTGGTGGCTTTATGAGAACAAGGAGAGAAGCCAGAGGAGACACATATGGGTTCCCTGCCTCTTGCTATGTGATGCCCTATGCCATCTGGGGACCCCGACAGCAAGAAAGCCATCACCAGGTGTAGGCCCTCAACCTTGGATCTCTAGAAATGTGAGCCAAAGTAAATCTCTTTTCTTTATAAATTTACCCACCTCAGATAACATACAATGGGCTAATATAATTGGGAGACATTCTCAATATGGGTGACTGGTAAAATATTAATGTTTGGTCTATGCCAAAAGTTTATAAAAACTTAGTAAGAAAACCATACACTCATACACAAAAGCAAAAAGGAAAATAGGCAAAATGTAAGGGGAAAAACATCAAAATATCAAATTAAAACATTAAGAAAAATGTACAGATGGTTAGCTTCATTAACATAAATATAAACAAAAATGAAATACTATTTTCCCACAAAACTGGTAAAAATTAAAAAGTGAATTTTCTGATAGAAATGTTGGGGGGAAATCTTATATAATTTGATTAGGGGAAATGTCAGCATGTGTTTTTAGAAATAAACTGGAAACTTATTGTTCTGGTCATCTGAGTGTCTTGTTTACTTTTCCCTCATCGCTGAGACAAAATACCCAACACCCAAAATTAAGGAAGAAAAGATTTATTTATATCACAGTTTGTGGAGGTTTCAGTCATACTTGGCTGGCTCCACGGTAGAGTGTCACATGGCAGAGGGCAACTGTTCATGGTGGCAGAAAACAGCAAAAGCAACAAGAGCAAAAGGGGAGGGCAGCAGTAAACAGCCTCCTTCCCTCCCTTACGCTGTATGCAAACTACCCGCCCCAGGGGCAGGTGAAGCACTCACATCCATAATCCCAGCACTGGATCAATCAAAACTCTAGAAGCTGTCCCATGACTGCATGAGAATTCCAGGGGATCAGGGAGATGCAGACAAAAACCATAACAATATACAATATAATAACCATTGTTAATTTCTTATCACCTTGTTTTGAAATTCTGTATCATTTTGTTTTTCCATTATTCTTTTTAAAATAAAAAAAAAGTAAGCTACATAAACCCTCCAGCCTAACAATCCCACTCTTGTAAATCTGTCCAGTAAGAAAAGTTCCAGAAAGAAAACATTTGTTCAACGTCATGGATGTTAGTATCAGGATTGTTTGCAACTGTACAGAAACAAAAATTAATGGAATTACCAAAAATTAATGCCCATCAGTAGAGGAATAGTTGAATAAATTATGGGATATTTCTACAGTGGAATATTACATAGCTCTTCTAAAGATTGTATCAGATAGGATTTCCTAGTGACTGGGAGAGATTATTTTGTTGATGTTTTTATGTGAAGAAAGCAAAATGCAAAGAAGGGTATATATATATATATATGTGTGTGTGTGTGTGTGTATGTGTGTGTGTGTGTGTGCGTATATGTGTATATATATACATATATATGTATATATACATATATATACCGATAACTCCAATATAGTACATATATATAGTTATAAATGCAAATGACTGTTTAAATCTAAAGCATGTCACAGAAAGATTCAACACAATTTTAGCTAGCAAACAGAAGGAGAATATGAGGCAACAGTGTGTTGTTGGTGGTATGTGTGTATTTATGAAATATATTTATATCTAGATGTCCCCGCAAAGCCCCATGCAGTCACAGGCAGGGCTTTTTGGAGGTAGTTGGCCCTAGGATGTGTGATGCTGGGATCAAGCATGCAATGCTAGGATTAAGAGCGTGAGTGCTAATTGCCCTAAGGGTGGGTACCCTGGATGAGATATAAGGGACAGAAAGAGAGTCGTTGTTGTCACTTGTTGCTTACTACTTTTTGCTTGGGTGCTTTTGCTGCCTTCTGCCTGCCATGAACTATTTCTCCTCTGTGACTCCCCTCTGCCATGTCACTCTGTTTTGGAGCCAGCTGATTATGGACTGAAACATCTACAGAAGGTGAGCCAAAGTCTTTCTTCCTTTAATTTTGGGTGTTGGGTATTTTTGTCTCAGCAACAAGGAAAGTAACTAAGAAGATAAGTCAGATAGATAGATAAATGATAGATAGATAAAGTCAACAGAACAACATGATTCATTTTACGTAACTGTGTGTGTGATAACTGTACATGGAGAGAAAAGTATGAAAGAATACTCATTAAATACTGATGATATATTCAGAGTAGAAATTATAGCTTTGTTGAGTCTTACTAAATTAACCTGTAGATTCAATACAATCCCAGGAAAAAAAATCATCAGATGTGTGTGTGTATGTGTGTGTGTGTGCGTGTGTCTGTATGTGCCCATCCAGATACATACATTCACGTGTGTGTGTGTGCATTGACAAACTGCTTTTCAAATTTCCGTAAAAATATAAAGGAAAAAACTCTCAATAAAAAAATTCCCAGATGGGCGTATCTTACTTATCACAAACCCAAGACTTAAAAGATATGAAGCAAGAGAAAGTGAGACAGAGGAGTAGCCAATGCAGGAGAGCTGAGTGTCCAGAAAGAGGTGCACACTGTACTGGTGACAAAGGAGAATGGCAGAGCAGTGGGTGAAGGAGGTCTTTTTAATAAATGACATTAGGCTTATTGAATATCTGAATGTTGAAAACATGAAACAATTTGACTCCTCACTCACACTACATACCAAAATGAATTCCAGTAGATGAAAGATATGAATGTGAAAAGTAAATCAGTACAACTCCTACAAGAATTTTTTATCAACATTTATATGGGGAAATACTTTTCATGTCTGATACAAGACCCGCTAATTAAGAAAAAAATACATTGGACTTCATTAAAGTTAACAACTGCAAGTCATCAAAAGAAATTAGTAAATAAGCCATATCAGAGATATAAACTTGTCACATATAAAAGTAATAAAGAACTCAAAGCCAGAATATACAAAGAATTCCTATGGATCAGTAAGAAAACCCAAAAATACAATAGAAAAATGGCAGAAGACCTGCACAGGCATTTTACAAGAGTTAATAGAAATGACCAATACATATGTGAAGAGATATTTATTCATATTAGTAATCAAACTCTTCTTAGTGAGATACTCTTACTCATTGAAGGCCTGAAATGAAAAGTGTCTGTAAGGATGAACAGGAGTGCTTTGGAAAACTGAGATTACCTGATAAAAGTTTAATGTGGCTGTTCACCATAAAGGAACAATATTATTGCCAAATATTCACTTAACAGAACAGGGGCACATGTCCAATGAAAGTTATGTACAAGAATATTTATTGTAGCAATTTTTAATATTCTCAAACCGAAAATACAAAATGCCCCTTGTAGGTAGAATGGATAAACATTACTCTATTCTTAGAATGGAATATTTACAGCCATAAAAATGAACAAATGACAGCTAGATGCCACAACACAAAGAAATTTACATGTGATGTTGAACAACAAAATAAAAGCAAACATAAAGAAACATACCAACTTATTTCATTGATCTAAAGATATAAACATCAACAATTAAACACTTGCTATGGTTTTTAAAAGCCAACAGAGTACAGATCATTGAAGAGGAGAACTGGGAGATGGCACAAGTGTTTTTGGGAGCTGACCACATTCTCTTCTGGTCTTGAGTGATGGATACATGGACATTCATTTTGTAATAATTGATCAAGTTGCAGATGTATGATTTGTGTACTTTCCTATATTTGTATTAAACTTCAGTAAGTAGGTAGAAAATTATTTTAATGGCAAATTACCTTAGGTGATAGAATTTTTAGCAATTTTTACATTCCTGTTTTTTCTATTCTTTGAATTATTTGCAATAAACATGTATTGTTTATATGATCCAGAAAATCATAAAGCTAATTTAATTGTGAAAATAGAGAGTTGGACATGGCTCAGGAACACAATCATGTTCATTTATCAAGTTGAACTAAAGCTGGGTATTCCACAAAGTCAGTTTTAAGAGAAGATCAGGAATAGCCACATAGAGTTTTCTTCCTTGGTTGGTTATTGAATCCACGTTGGTCCTGAGAGATCACATTTTCACACCATGAGTGCACACTATAGCACCAAGGTCTGCCATATAGAATAGGAACAAGTGTTCTGGAAAGACCCTGGGTAGAGAACCAAGGGGACTTGGTTCAAGTACTAGTCCTTTCAGAAGCTTCTAGCAGTGTATCATTCAAATTAGTTCATGAGATAGAACAAATTACCCTGACTGAATCATCTCCAAGATCACTTCCAAAGCTGATATTCTATGACTCTGTCTCAATGATATGGAATAGATTTGAGATTGCTAGAGGAAAGTGTATTGGGCAATACCAACAATTATTCAACATTTACCATGTGACAGGAGCCAGACTAGGCACCAGGAAATACATTGATAAATTAGGGAGTTTATATTTTAGAGTGAAAGGCAGGGGAAAAAACAAATACACAAATACATGCATGCATGCATGCATACACATACAGCAGGATGAGAACCTCCCTGTGCAAAACCCTTGCTAAGAGAACAAGATAAAAAACAAAAACTATCCATTCACATTGGCAGCAGAAAGGTAAAAATGGGTACCCTAAACAAGAGTAGCTCCAAAGGGATGAATGTGGAAGAAAACAGAAGGCAAGGGAATGGAGATGGGCTGCATCTACAATTCAAACTCTTTTTTTCCTAGCAGGAAAGCAAAGACATCAGGTAGCAGCTAGAGAGAGAGATGAATTAACAGAGTTTTGTTTTGGACAAAATTAGAGTATCTTGGTGTATTGAGTGTTGATTGGAATGATCTAGGTGAGAGGAGATATGGATGATAGAACATAAAGGACACAAAACCAAAGGCCTGAGACAGGCCATTGGAGTCAGCATACAGAAAAGAGTAGCTTCCACAGAAAAGAGTGGCTCTGCCATGAAGAGAGGAAAGAAGAGAAAATAGTCCAGGTGCAGAACAGACTGATGATTTGATGGAAAAAATGAAGGGTTCCCAATCAACTCCTTCTCTTTTCTCATTAATTATGAAGTGATTTCTCAATTGGTAAGTGTTATTAGGACATTTGAAAAAGAATTATCTATAAGATTGGTAGATGTACTCAAAGAGAAAAAGAATTGCTGATCAGAGTTGAGTTGAAGTTTGCAACTAAAAAATCTCAATACTATCATAAAATTGTAAGCCACAATTTTCTATTCTGAGAAATACAGTTAGCAAGACTCAGGCCTTCCTGATACCCTATGACCCTCTAAGTAGCCTCTTGGTCCTTCCTGGAAAATGTTTTCAGTCTCATAATTTTAGTCTGGTGTCAAGAAGCACTGTAGCTAAGAAAGAACTATCATATCTGATCCAATTGGTCAAATGATCAGAGCAACTCAGAGAAATTTTGTGGAGTCTGTCCATCCATCTATCCATCCATCCATCCATCCATCCATCCATTGTACTACATTCTCTGAGTCATGGCATTGGGTGCTGGAATAACATCATTCTAATTACTGAATGATTAGCTATTTGGCAAGTCAGCGAGTAAATTTGTTCAACAAGTGTTTGTTGAGGATCAACTGTTTTGAACTCAGTCCTTTTTTGAGGGCTGTGGAGAATGTAAGAATGCAAAAGGAATTCTATCTATTCTCAGGAAGCTTACAATCTACACAGCAAGACCCTTTAGTCTCAAAGAAGAAAACTAGTGTTACATCATAGTGCAAAAAGCACTATGGAGGGAGCTCTGAGAAGACAACTCTGAGCACATAAGGACATCTCTGCAGGGAGGCAGGATTTGAGCTAAGCCCGATCATCTCAGCTTTCCTTTTCAGAGAAGGGGGGAAAAGGCCCAAACTTGAAGAAATAGTGCAGTATTAGAGTGCAGTCATAAACATAAAACATTAACATGTAATTCCCTTATGCTTTTGAAAAATTACTTCATAAATGCAAAGTAAAATATTTTTCCCTTTTTATTACCTGACAATTACATATTAAGAATTTCTTTTTATGTTTAAAAACATATGCAAGCCAGGGAAGGCAGACGCCAAAATGTAATTGCTTTCCTTCTATAAGAATCAGATGTCATTTTCTCCCAACTCAGCTCTGAAAAGAGATAGGAAAAAGCAAATTGTTGTATACATTAAATTTGGAAACATCTGATAGCTTTCCTCAATTAAACTATTTAAATGGAAAAAGATTGCTGTACAGCTCTATCATATCCCACTGAATAAAACCTCAGCTGAGGCAAATTGGCAGTGGCAGGTACCAAATGCATCGGCAATAATGAGATTGGACAACCCAGTGGAGGTCATTGGTAATTGTTATTATATGCAATATTGCTCTGTCAGAAACAGAAAAAAACAACAACTCAGTAGCAAGCAGAGCCACTGTTGGGGACTCAATGAGCTGAGAGTGCTGGTGGCCACCCAGCTAGGATGATCTGCTAGGTATCATCAGATACTGAACACCAGGGTCTTGAGCCTCTTTTTTCGAGGGTCCTTTCATGGCCTGCTGTATACTCTGAGCATGTAAGGGATCAACCCTAGCACACCCTGTGGGTGGAGGTCTGTGTATCTCAGGAGATAGCACTGGGGTATAAGCTGGGGAAGGAAAGAGGTAGGGTAGAGAGAAATCCTGAGAAGGGAAGTGGGACAGAGGTGTGGATGAGGTTTTCATGTTTGCTTAGAGCTCTTTGGTCCTGATTGTTCATTTTCCCCTCCACCAACTTTGCAGATGTGAAGGCAAAGGAATACATATTTGTACATATTTGTTTGTTCTTCAACATTCTAAATCCCTTTTTCAAAGTTCTAAACTTGAGAAAGAGGGAATAGGAGTTAGTTTGGACTGTGGGGTACCTAAGCAAGCCTGCTTGCCTGCATACAGCCTCTACTGAGACCTGGGTACGGAGCCCTGCCTGGGTCAGTCCAGACTGAATTAAGACCAAAACCAGTTGTTGCACTGTCCTACGTGGCTGACAGACACACAGTGATGGATATATAAAATATATATGGCTGCATTTAACCCTTTACCAAACAAGTACCCAGCAACATGGGGCAGCAGCTAATGCGTCAGGGCCCACTGTGGGGATTTGTCCTCTGTATTTAGTCACTTTCAAACAGGATGTGATCATTTTCATGGGTTAAGTGCCTCAAACTATGATACTTTTGAAAAGTTCCCTCCCCACTGCCCAAGATTCCTAGCATACTCAAGGGTTATGGCAATTTGTTAAAGAAGGAAAGGGAGGCTAATGCATGGCTTAGACTTCTGACATCATGATGCTCACTGACCACAGTTTGAGTAAATCCAGAATCAACACATCTATGCTATTGCTTCCTGCTCTCAAAGACATCCTGGAGAGTGTGCCTTGGCACTGAATACGTATCTCGTTCGGTCTGGGTTGCTATAACAAAATACCATAGACAGGTGGAATTGAGGGTAGTGTTTAAAACAACACATATGTGTTTCCAAGGTTTGGGAGAATAAGTCCAAGATCAAGGTGTTGACATATTCCATGTCTGGCGAGGGCTTTTTTCCTGGTTTGCAGATGGGCTCTTCATTTGTGTATCCCCTCATGATGGAGGTGGGGATGGGCTCTGGCCTCTTTACCTCCTACTGTGGTTTGGGTATGTTACATGTTGAAAACTTATCCATCAAAGTCAAATATTAATGATGTTTGGGAGAGGGAACGTTGGGCCCTAATTAAGATTAGATAAGATCATAAGGATGGCCCACCATGAATGACAGTAGTGACCCTACAAGAAGAGGATAAGAGACCCACACAAGCAAGCTTGCTCTCTCTTGGCCTATGATACCCTGCACTGCCCCAGAACTCCACAGAGTCCCCATCAGCAAGAAAGATTCCCAGATGCAGCTATCAAATCTTAATTTCCCAGGCTTCACACCTGTAAGTCAAGTGAACCTTTACTTCCTATTAATTACCCAGTCTGTTGTGTTCATCTGTAGTGACAGAAAATGGACTGAGATATCTCCCAAAAGTCCTAACCTCAAACATCACAATAGAGGTTGAGGCTTAAACATAAGAATTTTGGGGTAACATAAACATTTAGTCCATAGTAATAACTTTCCAGAATTTATTCAAAGAAAGCAGGTAGCTGAATAACCCTCCTAGAGAAAACAAACAAACCTAGATGCTGAAGGTTAGATCTGGTACCAGGATGCTGTTTTCATCTTTCCTGAAGGAACACACTTTCTGAGCTGCTGGGGTTTTGAGGTGTCACTGTTTCCATATCCCACTCCAGGTGAGTCCCCTCTGAAGCAGGGCTTCCCAGCCCAAGCTGTGCTAAGAAATATCTTGGAGAGCTTTGTACAAAATACGTGGATTCCCAAGCTCTACCTCATGTCATTTGAGTTAGATTTCTGGGAATAAATAGAGAGCTGTATTTTTAACATGCTTTCTGAAGGATTTGGAGCAGATCCTTCACAATCAAGACCTGTATATGGAAACGCTGCATCCTCACCAGTCTTTACTGGAGAAATTTCCAAAACAGCTCACACCCCACAAAGCGGTGTGTCCTATTAAGTCATGCTTAGTTGCCAAGGAGTTCTTTATATTGAACTGAATTTGGTATCTTTTACAAATTCTATCCAAAACTTAGCTCTTAGCCACCTGATCAGGAAGGAGGTGTGTTTAATGACTCAGTCATCTACCTCTTCTTTAAATGACAGTCCACCCTAGCAGAAAAAATACATTTCCACTGAGCTGATAGCCCCATTTGAGAATGTGGTTGTGCTCTGAGGCACGCATAGCATGCATGTGTGTTCATTTGGATGAAAATACTTCACCTGTTCACTTTCATTGAATACCTGCTTTCACACAAAGAACTGGTAAAAACACAGAGGAATCTGAGCACAGATTCCACCGTCATGAAATTTCCCCAGGAGAGGAGTCATGCATTTATGTGACTTTTCCAAGTGATGTTGGGTAAAGGACCAAGGAAGGAGGTCCAGAGTGGGTAGGGCTAATCTGGGGCATGGCTTCCTGGAAGAGGTAGTCTCTGAGCTGGCTTTGATGGTTGAGTGTGAGAAGATGAAAAGAGATGTAGTTGTGGGTGGAGGGAACAAAGTAAAGCAGAGGCATCATGGGAAGAGCAGGAAGAGAAGCAGGCAACACAGAGGGCAAGGAAAGGAGCATTTTTGAGAAGCTCAGATTTGGTACTCTAGGCAAAATACTGTGTCTTTAACTTTAAGTCCCAGCCATTTGGGCTGGGAATTGTACTGGTACAGCCTTTAATTCTTAAATGAGCATTACTATATCAATTTTTGCATTAGTTTAGGACTGTGTAAGCCTAATAAGATTCCCTTAGTGATGGCCTTCTTGGTGTTACTTTGTTATTCGTTGCATGTGGAGTGACAGCAACCCTCCCCTGGGGTAAGCCTACCCTGAAGATAAGCACCAGAGTCTGGATTTGGCAGCTGTTATGACTTGTATCTAAATGTCCCCTTGAAGCCTCATAGGATCAGAAATGGGGCTTTTCTAGGATGTATGTTATTGGAATTAAGAGCCTGTGGTACTAAATTAGTCCACTGATTAAAATTAGCATAGTTCTGGATGTGGTTGAAAGGATTTACTGGAGACAGAAGCCCTGCCCTTGATGTGAGTGGCACCACCCTAAAGGCTTGTAGCATAGATGGGATAAAAAGGGAAAGACAGGCTCACTGCTGCTGGTTGCTACTTTGCTGCTTTCCTACCAGCCCTGCCATGGACTGTTTCTCCTCTGCAATGCTCCTCTGCTATGCTGCCCTCCTTCAGAGCCAGCCAGCTATGGTCTGAAACTTCTACAGACTGTGAACAGAACTAAACCTTTCCTCTTTTAATTTGTGGGTGTCAGGTACAGTGGTACCTCGGTTCATGAACTGAACTCTTTCCATTGACTCTGGTCACAAACCAAATTGGTTACAAACCAAATGAAACTTCCCCATAAGGTCAGCATTGAACCTAACCATTGAGTTTGTTGTAGTTTGTGACCAATACAGCACCACCTGCTGCTGAACTTGGCTCAGTCATGTGGTTGAAAACCATTTGTGACTGTTCTGGCATCCTTAGGTCCCTCGTTCTAGAGCCCACATCCTGGCTGGAGGAGGCACTGGATTGATCAGGTCTAGGTCACTTCCTGGATGAGCTACCATAGAATCATGAGGCCAAGCAGGATGGAAGAATCACAGAGTTACTTAAAAGCATAGATGAGCATCCAGCACAAAGGTTGAGGTGTGAGAATAGTAATGAGAGAAAGGAAGGGCAAGAAGAGGTTAGTAAAAGGGTAGAAAGTTTGTGCCAACTGGAGAGGTGAGCCTCAGTGGTACGAGGGGATGGGGTAGAGCAGGGCCTTGCACTGTCAGGACAACTCAACAAGGGCTCCCCAAACTCAGGCTCAGGAAAGGGGATGTCGTGGGAAAGAAAATGCCGAGGAGATAGAGAGAATGATGCCACCTCAGGCAGCCCAACTCAAGCAACTGGAGGGTTCATCTTAAAGAAAGGAAAGATTCAAATATCTCAAGGAGGACAGTGTTGCTATTCAAGGCCACCATTGCCTCTTAGGGAAGGATTTAGGGAAAGGTTCTTCTGTCTTCCTGAGTATCTTAATGCATTTTGGATGTCGAACCAGTTTTAGGTCTAGCCAGAGTGAGATTTGCAGTGACCTTGAAATGTCCTTCTTGTTGGGTAGTGAAAAATACAGAGTAGGATGTGAGATTGCCAGCACAGCCTGCTATTTGGGGATGTGTCTCCTGTAGGCACCTGCAAATTTGTGAAAGTGCTGTCTCTCATCTGGTTATATCTACCATCTCCTGGGCAGGGGTCCTTGGGAAGGTAATATGATCCTGACACTGTGCTAATCTGGAGGTAGAGGGCAGGAACACTGGGCCCCAGTAGCTCTTCTCCAGGACATAGGTGTGGTTTAGCTATTCTGGAATTCTAGCCTGGGAGACTTCCAGTGCCACTGGATTGCCAGTGTATATGCTGGAGAGGAAGAAATAGCATCAGCAGAGGAGACAGTGGCCCTGGCATGTTCGGAGGGGACTGTATAGAGGTGGGTCTGCCTTGCTGTGACCAGATCCCATGTCTGGAATTAGAGTTTCAGGAGCATAAACTCAAAGCTCACACTCCTGAAATTCAGCTAAGTGATCAAACACTCTTTTAGCTGTTGAAAGATAAATTTTGGCACCTATAAAGTTTAGAGTTTATTTGAGCAAACAGTGACTTCATTAACGGGACAGCTCCAAACAGGAAGTGGTTGGGAGTCTGGGGTGGAGGTGGGCTCTATCTTAGGATGAATGGACTGAATGGAAAAGCAGAGCAAATAAATTATTTGATTGATTAAAGTTAGCACAAGTGCCTCTTTTTGCTTATCTCAGTGGGAAGTTTAACACAAACTAACTAATGCTCAGGTGATCACCTGTGATTGCCTGGGTTTCTTTTAGATTAGAAGCCTACAGGAAATGAGTCCAAGCTAGGTTTGCTTTGCTTGTTGAAGAACCCAGGGCATTAAAGCCACTTCAATTAATGATCTCCCATTTAATTATTTTAACACAGGCACCTGATCTCTGATTTCCATTTGACCACAAGCCCTCCATACTCCTTCTAGTCTTACCTGGAAGTAATAATCATAATAGCAATAAATTCTCCTATAACACTTTCTATGGGACAGGTACCATTCAAAGCACTTTTCATGTGTTATTTCATTTTATGTTCCCAAAAGCTCCTTGAGAAAAGTTCTCATTGTCACTGCTGAACAGATATACAAATTGAGGTTTGCAGTGAGGCTCATTCATGTCTCTCGCAACCATGAAACCTGTGTTGTAGGTAATTTGCTACTTTATTATATGGGTATGCACAGTGGCACATGAGAGTTTATGTTCTGACGACAGTAGAATATACTAGAACTATTCAATAAACGACATATGTGCTCTGTTCCTATTCATGCCTCATCTCTCTTTAAGTGAAAAACATTCTTTTATTTCTGTTTCCTAAAACACTTTTAATGGTGCTTGATGTATATACAGGTGTCCAGTGAGTTTTTGTGAAATGGTAACCTAAAAATTCCTAAGCACAAGAATGATGTGAACATTAATTTTAGAGGGTCAGCTGACTTGAAGAACAAACAGGAAAAGATTAGAAATAGGACCTCTTCTGACTTGTGCCTTGTAGTGAGGACAGGATCTGGTCCAAGGATCCCCATTCTTTGGGACTGGCCTCTGCCTTCCAGGACAACTCTGTCTGAGCTTTAGTCCAAGTTCCCTTATCCTTTCCTGTTGCCTAACTCAGTACCATATTTCCTGCCTGAAAAAGGGCTTCTGTGTAATTCAGGACTGGACAAAGATGTGAGCTCTTAGCAGCCCATAAGGCTGCTGGAAGCTTTGCTTTCTCTCCAAACATTGCTTCATTTAATGAAGGACCACAGCCACAGGAACACCTCTCAGTTATCAAAGGCATTTGAAACAGCTCACAAACACAAAGAAGCTTGGCCCAAAAGGTAAAAAGAAAGCAGGCACAGTGTGTGATTTCACTATTTATAACTGTCAATTAACAGTGGCATTAGATGTTAAAGGAGCAACACAGAGAAGTAAGTTGCTCCTCTGGTCCATCCCTGCATGTGACTGTGCCTGGGGATTCTGACCTGGGCTCCAGAGGCAAGGCACATTAGGACCTTGAGGGGGAAATTCAAGGTAAAGTCTTGATATTTTAAGACAGGAATCTATCTGGGAGATAGTCATAAGGTCTTATTTTTAAAAATGCAAGCTATGTGAATGAAAGCTGGAGAAAAATATTTGTGAACAGGAGTAAATTGTTGGAGATAGAAATTCTCAAGCTGGAGAAATTGCTCTTTTCCATTAGGGGGCCTTATATCAATCTCCAGGGGGAACACAAGAAGGTTCAAGAATGAAAAGAGGGCATGGATGAAGAAAAGGTTGAAAATCATTGTTTCACCTTCCACTCACTGCCCTTGGAGGCAGGGCCTCTCCTATTAAAGTTGCCATGGGACCTATTTTTCTAAGAAATTATACTTTAGGCTTTGTGCCTTTCTTCCCTCCCATTTACATATTTATATCCAGCTCAATCCAAGATGGATATGAGATGATAAATCCCTTGGGATAATTGCTAAAAGTACACCACCCAGAAAGCCCTGGGATACATCATCAGTCTGGACAACCAATTCCTTTTAACTGCTTGTCAATCATGGATTAGGATTCTAAAGGACAGAATGAATCAGACAACATATCTGTCCTCAGGGAAGAGAATTGGCACAGACAGTATAAAAGCAGGAAGGGGCCCTATACAACTGCCTATAATCCCACAGTAAGCAAATGTGCATCTTATTAGTCAGGGTACTTTGGGCTGCAAGTAACAGAAAACTCAACTCGAAATAGGATTTATGGTTTCCCTTACCAGAGAATCCTGAGATCAGACAGCACTTGGGACACAATACAGAGTATAGGGCTGTGGCTCTGCTCTGTTCTTGGCCTCCCTCCTGTGTGCCAGGGCCTTTATGCTCAGGTTGGCAGCAGGACAGCTACAGAAGTTCCCAGCATGACAACATGCTTGACAACATCCAGACAAGAAGTAGGACATCACTGCCTCAGTAAGGGAACCATCCTCAGAAGTGCCAAGGTCCAAGCCTCTGTTGTGAGGCAGACATATAGATTCTATGCCTATGTCCAAGCCAGTTCCTAACCTAGAGGAATTAATTCTAGAAATTAAGAAGAGGAATTAATTCCAGAACTAGTTTACATCACTTTTGAGTTCCATGGACAGAAGTGACTACCTGAGCAAATCAATGGCATGCCCAGAGAAGACAAAGGAATGCACATAGAGAACCTGGAACATACCATGAGCCCACAGAGGAATGTGGAATTCTCCCTGGAAGACACAGGAGAGGAAGCAATCTGATCTGACTTTGTCCCATAATGGCTATGATGACTTCTTTCTTTAGGTAGGGAATGGTAAGAAATTTCATGACCTGGAACTCAGGTTCCTGACAAAGCATGGTGATAGTGGCACAGAGAATAGAAGCATTACTATACACAGACCAGGTCCAGAAAAATATTTCAGAATTCCTTCAGAATATGTCCTTGGGGTCTGCTGGACAGAGGTGGCCAGCCTCAGAGGGGTAGCTCTGGCAGGAGCATTAAGTCAGATGGGGGCAGGTAGTTTATCAAAGTTGTTAAAAACACAGGTTCTGGAGTTGCATTGACTGGGTACATAGTCTCTGCTTTGTGTCATTCACCTCACTTGAGTTTTCTCATCTGTCAAACGGGAATGATACATGGGCACTGTTATGGTTGATACATTGTGTCAACTTGGGGAGTCTAGAGGTTTGGCTGAGTGATTCAGCAGGAAGCCAAGGTGCTTACTTTGTATACATCCTGAGCCTGTGGAAGAGGAGGGCATGGAGACTGTGTGAGAGCTAGGTACCCTCTGGGTGGAGGTAGGCTGTTTACAGTGTAGGGGAGAAAAGGAGGCTGCTTGCAGCCATTCCTCCCTTTTGCTGTGGTTGTTTCCTTGTGCTCTGCTGCCCTGAACAGTTTGCCCTCTGCCATGTGCCTCTGAACCAGCCAAGTAAGGACTGAAACCTCCACAAACTGTAAGCTAAGTAAACCTTTCCTTCCTTCATTCTGGGCATTGGGTATTTTGTCTCAGCAATGAGAGAAAAGTAACCAAGATAGGCACATTCTGTTGAGTTAAATAAGTTAAGCCTTTAGAAAATGGCTAGCCATCCATAATTGTTAGCATTATTGTTATGGGCTGAGAAGGCAATGGAGGTACATTATCATGACGATTCTAGTGAGGGAGTAAGTGGCAGGTCTCCCTGTGTGTGTGTTTTTGCAAATGGTAGCTGACAGTTGCTTCTGAATAGAAAAGAAAGTGTTCACAGCTTCCAACTACTTGGAAATTAGTCTACGTTTTGGCCCTGGGTTAATAGCCAAATGACTTCGTATACCTGGTTTTTGCCTCCAAAGTGGAGTTCACTTGCTCCAGATCTAATCTCCAGTCTAGCAGTACTAACGGAAGTGCTCATGAGTTTGAGTGATTGGAGCTATGATGCCTGTAATAGATGCTTACTCTAAAAGGAGAACGCTAAGTGGGTTGCAAGTTCTACTTGACCCAAGACAGTCTTCTTTCCTTTTTTCCTATTCTTTCAGATTCTGTGTTTTTCAGCAAAGATCCTCTAATACTGACTTATAAAATTAATCTATGTATAAATTTTCAAACTTTGAAGTCCTTCTAAAGTCAGCATCAATAGAGGGATATAAATGAGAAGTGTTTTAAAAAGTGACAACTGGATACAAGTTGGAAATTTTCTCACTAATCTTTATTTGCTTCATTTTTAATTAGCAAAATTTTAAATATACTATAATATCAATAGCATACTATGTTATATGTAATATTTAATAAAATATGTAATAGTTTATACTACAATCTATAATATTTCAAAAAATATTTTTAAAATACCACAATAAATGTGGCTCTACCTTACACCAATAATTCAACAATTGTTAATAGGTTAACACGTTCTCTCCCTGTCCCTCTCCCTCTCCCTCTCTCTCTCTTTCTAGCAATTCACAGTCATGTTGACATTTTATTCCTAAATATTTTAGCCTGGATCTCCTAAGAATGAAGATATTCTTCTACATAATTATGGTATCATCATTATGCCTAAGAAAATTGAGAAGAATATTTTAGGATAATCTAGATTGGGCCTTATCTGAGTTTCTCTATTTTTGGAGTTATGATCCAATCAAGGATCTAGTAGTATTGCTTTTAAAATAGAAAAGAGTGTGTTTGTGTTATTAAGCTTATAAAGTACAGTATGTGTGTTATGTGTATAGATATGGATGCACTTGCATATATTGCATAAGTAGGTATGCTGTGTGTGCATATTTGCGGCATGTGTAAATCCATATGCATGTTTGTGTGCATGTTCGTGAGGAAGAAGATGCTAAGGATGATTTTTAAGAAAAATGAACCAAGCTGTGCTAGAAAGTAGATGCTTTAGCTGTCTTTTATTTCCTCCAATACATTTGAAGAAATCAGAGTTAAACTCCAGAAACAGTTGAGTGGAACCAATCTTGGCTAAGGAGACTAAAGATAGTAATGGTTTTGTTCCCCTTGATAGATTGATTCAGGTGTCCCTCTCCCCCATCATCTTGGCAGATCTCTCTCTGAAAGGGAACAGGCACAAAAGTCCTTTCTTTTCTCAGAAGGGTCAGCATTATCTTCTATTTTCCTCAACAAGCCTGCAGCTGACGCACAAAGAAAGGTGTAATTACAATGTGACGTGCTGCCGTTCGCAGGGGCCTGGAAATTCTGAACAGCTCACTCTGCTCAGAATACATTTCAATTTGGTCCTGTGAATTTTACATTGAAATGAGTTTTTTCTTTAAAACCCTAGAGAAAACAGCCCCTGCACAGGAGCATTAACAAATTGCTTTGCAAATCTAGGCTAAAGTGAACATTCAATTTGAAGAGGTCAAATCAAGCTCAAGTCCCGAAGCCCAAAGCCTGGGTGCAGCAAGGCCAAGTTGGCTCCAGGCAGAGCTGGCCATGAGTTTGGCCTTTTGTTAGCCACTGCTGCCCCTTCTGAGCATCTCTGTGGACTGACTCTTCCAGATGCCCAAATCTCTCTGCCAATGATTTTAGGGGTTTACGGCTGGAAACTACTGAGATCAGAGACCTGGTGATAGTCCTTGCTCGGCTGCACAGTCATTTAGGGGAAAAAGAATGCTGAGAGAATTTAGTTGGAGACCTTCACTTTACTGAGGACTCTCAGACCTGAGAGAGAGTTCAGTGGCTTGCCCAAAGCCCTCAACTGTACATATAATGATTATCATAGCATTTATGGAGAGTCAACCAACTGCCAAGAATCATGCTGCGTGCTTTACATTTTCCCTTGTGAGGATCCTGGTCATAGCCCTCTTTAATAAGACTATGACTATCACTTTCTTCTTTATAGATGTGGACACTGAGGCATAGAGAGGTTCAGCTGCCAAATCATGAAGCTGGAACTTGGATATAGACTTGCTCATACAAGACACTTCATTGTAACCACAGTCTATATAATGGACCATACTATCTGCCCACAATTCTGAGTTGTCCTAACCATGCCTGCGTGACTCTTGCCATCCCTTCTAGGTCTCTTCTCTGAAGTTGGTATTGCCCTAACCTGGCAGCTTGCAGACTCCCTGTTCTTGAATGCATGCACTGCTGAAAGAAGTCCTCAAAGTGGAGCTGAGTCTTAACTTTGTCTATGAAATGCTGTGGCACCAAATTAAGCATTTTGGGGGCCTGACTTCTTCTTCTTTTTTGCCTGGGCGAAGGGAAACTCATGCTGCATACATTTTTTTCTCGTGTTTCCTTGTACCTGCAGGATTTTGTGGTTCTCTGCTCCCTTCCCTCCATACCACATTCACATCATATTCATTCTCTGTGGGAGAATCCAGAAGCAAAGTCTGTGGACTCTACAATTCTACTTTCTCTTGCATCACATGCTCATTTCCAGGAGGAGCATTCAAGCCCAGAGAGCTCCAAACATCTGCATAGGACCAGACTCAAGGTTCTAGCTAGGGAACTTTGCAAATACTTCTTAGAGTCACTGAGATGTTGGTGGGCAAACATGGCTACAGCCCTGCTCCCTGGGGAAGTCCCTGGCTTGAGAGACCTTGGCCCTAGCTGGAGGAAGGGGTGTGGTGTGGTGAAGATCCATGTCTCTTGCCAACCCCTGCACAGCTTCTCTGAGGAATGGAGATCAATCAGCCCCAGAGGAACATCCTCAGGAGCTGCGGCAAACCCAGCCCCCAGGGCTCTTGCCACGGAGCTGGGGGCAGCTTGGGGATCTGGATTAAAATGATACATTTTCAATTTGGCCTTAAACGAATTCACCAAATCGGCATCTCTGATGTCAAGTGGAAGTGAATTCCACAAATCTCAATTTATTTTATGGGGCAGCGTTATTGATTTTTTTATTGTCTGTTTCTCCTTCTTCTCCCCTCCCAGCTGTCAACCCTCTTCCACCTGGATTGAATTGTTTGATTTAAGAGACACAGTTCTGAAAGAGGACAGAAGCCTCTCTCTCCGTTCACCACCTCCCCCAACCCCTGTTCCCAGGACATGTCCCTTCTACAGCACACGCCGGTAGTGGCCTTGGCTAAAACTTCTCTGTCCTGGCTAGACTGTCAGAATGCCCTCCCTCTTCCAGGCAGACACCAGCTTAGGGCACACCCACCCAGTCAGTGTGGCACCTGTGCAGAGATGGCTCTTCCAGATGTCCTCATGTCCTTTCTCTGCATCATGCCATTCACCTCCTGAAGGTCCTGTGGTGGCTACTTCTGGCCCCTGCAGCATACCCACACATGGTGGCTTACAACATCAGACTTTGTTAATAAGACTTCAACCTGATGACAAACCATTTCTCCATCTATCCTTCCATTCCTTCTGGAGTATATTTTATGGGTGGAGGTATTTGTATGTCCAGCTCCTGGTGCCTATTTGGGCACAAACGTGTCTATTGCCCCAGGAGGCACATGTGGAACTCCCGCGAACATCACTCAGGCCTGGTCTCTGCAATGTTCCTCTCGTCCTCTGCTCCAGTGTGAGGTCTTCCCAATTACTGGGGCCTGCAGTGACTTCAAACTTCTCACATCTCAAATGCAATTATTGCATCCCTTCCTGTTTGCACCCATCAGTCTGCTCCTCTCAAGGGCCTTGCTCTCCTAAAAGAGAGCTCAGTCTTTATTTAGTGGCTCAGACAGAACCCAGCAGCCACCCACATTTGTTTCTTTCCCTCAGAAGTTCATCAGCAATTCTTAGAGGTTCCACTCTACGGTAGGCAGAATCATGGTTCCTAAAGATGTCCACAGCTTAATCCCTGGGAACCTCTTGTGTACACTACCTTACAAGGCAAAATGGACTCTGCAGATGTTATTAAGGGTTAGGATTTTGAGATTAGAAGAATTATCCTGAATTATCTGGGCAGACCCAAGAAAATCCCATGAATCCTTAAAAGGGTGATATTTCTTGGCTGTGGCCTAAGAAAGGGGCACAAGCACTGGGAGGATTCAATGCCCACGACTGGTTCTGTTGTTTGGAGGACTCTGCAAAGCCTAGAGAGAGGCCCCTGAAGGGTGAAAAAGACAAGGAGATGGATTCTGCCCTGGAGCCTTCAGAAAGCCTACTTCTTAATTTCAGCCCCATGAGACCTAGGTCATATTTCTAACCTACAGAATTGTAAGGTGATACAAATGTGGTACTTATAACCACTAAGCATGTGGTTTTTGTTACTACAGTACAAAAGAAATTCTAAACTCCCACCAGTGCATCCTGAAACGACCTCTCTTTCCCATCCTCCCCCTGATCCTGTCACCTAGACCACTGTAAAGCCTCCTCACTGTCCCTTCCTCCAGTCTTGGAACCACCTTTCCCAACCCCTCTAGTCTTCTGCCCGCCAGGTACCTGTGTGTTCTCTTTTCTTTTTCCATTTTTTTGAAGTAATTTCAAACGTGAGAAGATGCTATAGGAACAACACAAAGAATGCTCAGGCTTTTATTCCTCAGTTGTTAACACTGCCACGGGTCATTCTCTCTCAGATCGTGTCATGTCCTTTCTCAAACTTCCATGGACTCCTGTGGCTTCATGCTCCTGGCTACAAATCTATGCTGCCCATATTCACTGTGCTCTGGGCACACCCAACTTTCCTGGTTCCACATCATCCTCTGAACATTTCATCTTTGTGCTTCATGCTTCCCCTTTCTTGTCTTTCAGGCCTCAGCTTTAAGCCATCACTTCCCAGGCTCTTCCCATGGTCACTCCACCAAAGCAGCCTCCTGCCCTAACCAAGATGCTCACCATCATGGTACCCTATCCTGGAGCTGAGGCAGTCTCATTCATTTATGACCCAGCTGTTAATGTATTCACTCATTTCATTATAGAAAGTTCTTTGGGCAGAACTCTGTGTCCACTATTTCCCCTCAAATTGTAGAACAGTGTCTGGCACATAGTAGATGCTCAACAAATACTATGAACTGATGAATTTTCTATAATTGCATGACTGTTTTATATGTATGTACCTTTTCTTAAAGGTAGGTGGTATTCTTTTAGTTTTCAGTCTTCACCTCTTATGACTGTACATAAGACAGGGCCACTCTGGGTGCTGGGGGGCTTTCTTCCTAAGTGTAAGCTCTGCCAAGTGGAGGGCCTTTCCCTTCCCAAATACCACCCCAACCATGCACTTAGGTTCTGCAAAAGGTGAGCTCCTAATGGATGCTTGCACTCCTATAACTACCTGCTTTCCTCCACACTATGACTTTCTTTTAGATTTTTCTAAGAGCCATTAACTTCCTCATATTGTCCATTACTCTTAACCCTGCTATAGGGTAAACACAGAGTGTTAGCCCATCTGATGGATAATGAAGTGAAAACAGGTTAAGTGGCTTGCCCAAGGTCATACAGGTAATTAATGGCAAGACAATTCCCCTGACCCCTAGCCCAGTGCCTTCTCTTGCAGACCACAGAGCAGCAGCCCTAGCTCCTCCCTTCAGGGACCCAGGAGCCTGAACCTGATATTAAGGCACAAAGCTTTTAGCCAACAAGTAGAGAGCAGGAAGCTGTGTGGTTAGGTGAGTTGTGGGTGTGTGTGTGTGTCTAATTGCTTTTCATTTCCTTTTCTCTCATTCATACAGTCATTCATTCACCTAGCAGACACTCATTCACAATGTATTGGTGGAGTGCTTCCCACATCCCCGGCTTTCTGCTTGGTGTGGGAGGAGGATGCAGGGCAAGGAGGCAGGGGCCAGGCGCTCACAGGATCCCATTCTCACAAGCCAGAGATTCAACTAACATGCAGGAGGCAATGAGGCTGGACTAGAAATGACCTTTCTGGCTGGTAGGAAGGGTATCAACTCTTTTGAGATAAACTGATAAGCTCAGCACAACATGCTGCACAGTGACAAATAATCAGCAACTCCCTGCAAAGCACTCAGCTTGGGGTTGGCTCCCTGCATGTAACTACCCATGTGCTGCCCGCCCCTGGCCTCCCTAGCAAGAGACATCTGTAGGGATGGGCTGTGACGCAGTCTCAGCTGCCCTATCTACAGACCCTCCCCAACCTGGGCAATCAGGAACCATTTGCAGGACTAGAAGGCTGTATGTCAGATGGAAATCTCTCTCTTCCTTCAGTGGAAGTGCTCTGTGGACAGAAGGGGAGTCAGCACAGGCTACCATAGATGCATCCCTGCTACTCATGCACACTGAGTAGGCTAGCAGACAAATCCAAGAAGTGCAGAGAGAGTCACAGTGATGACTGAGTCTTTGCACTGGGTGTATCTGAGGGTTCACTCATTAGCCACCGAACAGTATGTATAACTCATACATTTTTTCCTTGGTTTTATGAGTCTTGCTGTGTAGCCCTACCTGGCCTTGAACTTGTGATCCTCTCGCCTCAGTCCCCAGAATGCTAGGATTACAGGTGCTCATCACTATGCCCAGCCTAACTCATGCTCTTGTTGACCTCTGCTGAGTTGTCCATGAGACCAACTAGCCCACCTTGTCCACTTGGCTGTGAAGGCCATGACGCCCTTCAAACATCTTCAGCAGGGAAAGCTTGTCTTAGTGGAAGGTGCTGGGGTAGAAGAAGGAATAGGGAACCCAATTGCCTACAGTAAAGGAATACATGCTCTGCTTAACTCCAGAGAAGCTTCTAAGCAGGGCTGCAGGGTTGTAACCATGATGTATCTGCATTATCTGTCAGACTGTGCTATGCTCGCTGCTAGGTGACGCAGAAACTTCAGCTTGGTGAGATATCAATGTGTAATGCTTTAGTTTTCTAACCATCACTTTTAATTCTACTATTCTCAGTTTCTCATCTCTGTTCCTCCTTGACAACTATTTCAAAGCTTTCTGATCACTTAAAAGTATGAGCGCTCTGGTTCAAAGTGACTTCAGTAGCAATCTGAATCACAATGCTTTTTCTCTCCCCAGGGCAGATGCGAAAGGACCCAGACTCTTTTGAGGGTTTTTTGAAGCACTGAAAATGAGGGCATTGCAGGGGTAGAGGTGGTTTACCAGGTTCTGAAACAACTCAGACCTCTTTCCTCTGTAGTAATCAGCTACTACAGGACGCTCAGAGGGAGAGGAACAAGTATCCTTATACTCAACAAGTTCTGGGTGCCTCTCTCTGTAGCTGCTTTTGCTGTTTCTCTGTTGGCCCCTGACAGGCTGGTAATGTCTAGGTAGCAGGTATCAAATGCTGCTGTATTATGGTCCTTGTGTGAGCTCTTTGGAAGGAGGTTCTGGAGGTTCCTGCACAGTTCTCTGACATTGAAATTTTGATCAAGCTCTGAGCTACATGTCTTTTATCCCTTCAACTCTTTTCTAAATCATCTACCTCCCAGCTTCCCACTGCTTGGCCCTTCAGATGGAGAGACAAGATACTCATGTGTGAAGTGAAATGGTTTTTCTCTTCTCTTTTTTTCTCTGCCTTGCCCCGTCTCCTTTACTATATAAGCTCAATCTATCAGAGTCCCTGCAAAATGCTCTGTGACCTTGTCACTCCCCACCTTCAATTATCTATTTGCATATTGAAGAAATAGAAAGGATTGTACTTTGAGGAGCCTGGGAAAGTAAGAACAACACAGATCCAATAGTCAGGGACCCAGCTAAGGTGACTCTGCATCAACTGCCTCACTATACATTGGCAGGGGTTGAAAGATGGTCTTGTCAGAGCTAACTTTGCCCCTATAAGCTTGGTGAGCTGAAAAGTTGACCAATCTCTCTGTGCCTCTGTGTCCTCCCCAATAACTTGTGAGAGTCACAGCACCATCCTCATGAGGCTTCACTGATGAAGTCAGGTAATAGATGAATAGCACTGAAAACAGAGTCCAGCACACCCAAACATTCAATACATAGATGATGATGATGTTCAGTGAAGATCACCTGTGGTCAGGGTCGCCACCTGTGAGTTCTATTCAAGGGAACTTGCCACAACTGTCAGTATGGGGCTCTATTCCCAGAATGGAGGAGTGGACAGGCCTCCCACCAAGACTCAGGGTGGTGGTTTCAGGGGACAGACTGAGTGCAGTTGAAACCTTCCCTGCCCTGGCAGAACTTCATGCTTGTCCCTGGGCCCCAGGAGCCAGTGAAGGTCTTCAGCCTGAAGAAGACCTCCCAAGCATGAGCCTGAGCCCTAGGAAGACACTGATTGTCATGTCCAAGTACACAAGGCTGGTAGGCAAGGCCAGGCCTGGAACCAAGATCATTGAAACAAGGTGAACTCTAAGCTTCTTTCATCCCCAGGAGGTAGTACTGCCTTGGATAACAATGAAACAGGTGATGGGGAAGCACCAGCAGACCACAGTGGCAAACTGTGCAGGCATCCAGGTGCTTGCTGTTCCCCAGAGCTGCAACCCTTACACCTATGTGTTTACGGAGGCCTCGGAGCTCCCTGCAGCGCTGTGGAAAACCAGCCACAAAGCTCCCTACAGCATCTGCCAAGAATACACCCGACATAATAATTTCTTTGACCTCCACCACATGAGTTTCTGAAAAGAACAAAACAGCATCATTCCCTGGCATTCACAGTTTAAACCTTTCCTATTCAAGTCTCTAACAAAAAAAGCCACCAACCCATTCTGGCCGTGATTAAAATTCATAGGCTTGCTGCAGAGAACAGATGCAGAAGCAATTTTAGGCCAGTCATATCCCAGGTCTGCAAAATTAATTTGACAGGTTTGCATTAAAGCACTGATCAATATCCACTTTAGAGCGGCAGAGGCTAACTGAGAAAAAATAAGTGACCGGAGTGTTACCAGACGAGAAAAAATGAATCTTTGAGACTTTTTTCCCTCTAAGCTTGCACCTACATCAGAAGTCCTGACCTCAATCCATTGATCGGCTGCAGTTAACATGACAAAAGGCCCAGCAGATAGACCAGCTCAGCCTACCAGGGAACAATCACCCGGATACACTAAATGTTGGAGGAATGACTAGACTGCGGAATTAGTCTTGGCTTTCAGAGGTAGGCCACCAGCCCTGCCTTCCTGAATCCTCCTCTGCCCTTCCCAGTTCCATTTACAGAGAACCAACTTTTCCTAAACTTCCTCCCACCTATAGTGTGGGATGAGATCCTGGGGAAGGCAGGGCTGGCTCTCTCTAGCCATCAGAACAAGAGGGAAGTTCAGTGCAAATGTGTCTTTTGACAGCACTTTAGAATGGAGGCATCCACGCTAGTCTCAGCAGGGACCTCCACAGGGTTTGATTCAAAGGAGACCTATCACAAACTATGGAAAGTCCCAGATGACAGCCACTACTTGCATTTGGAAAAAGAGAAAGGGGTTCATCCAACTTTTATTTTACAGATGTGTAAGGAATGCATTTCAGTGTCTGAGCATCCCCTGGATCTTGGTTGTTCCGGCCCTAGGCTTTGTTGCTTTCCTGCTTTCTCCTACTCCATGGCCAATTCATATTATATCAGTAAGTCAACAAATCTAAAATGAATACCCACTAAGGATGAAATGTGTGTCAAGTATTGCATCCACTAGATAGAAAGTCTCCCCAAATCCCACACCAACCTCTGCTTTCCCTGCTTTCCTATGGGAAGACGATCCTTTCCCTACCCAGCCCACTCACCTGGGCAGTGGGTGAGTCACAGTATCTGGGGCAAAGCCTCATCCCCCACCTCTATGTGCTTCCTTCTACCTCCCCAGAGATCCACCTGTTTCCCACCAGAGCCTTAATTTCTTGAGGACTCAGTTTCTTCTTTATAGTGTCTGCATCAGCCATGCCAGGGTTTTACATACGAGCAGGTCCAAAACACATATGGGGAGATATATTATGAAATTCCAGAACATGAGCTCTAAAGTCATACCCCCTGAGTTTGTTTTTTTTTAATTTTTTTATTTTATTTTTTTATTATTTTTTTAAATTTTATTTTAAAGACAAAAGAATGGAGACATATGAACCAGAAAAGCCATAAACAATACAGAAAATACAAAGTTATACAGAATATAGTAGGGAATTAGAACTGGATGTTGTATTACATAGTTATCTTCATATTAGTTAACACAAAAACATTAAAGGAAATACCAAATTATAGATAAGATAGTAGGGA